>BOPN01000459.1:223669-233669 GCA_017312705.2 Penaeus japonicus
TCTCAAGGCTCTACCTATCGTCACAAGGCTCTACCTATCGTCTCAATGCTCTACCTATCGTCTCAATGTTCTATCTATCGCATCAATGCTCTATTTATCGCTTCAATGCTCTATGTATCGTTTCAAAGCTCTCTCTATCGTCTTATCATAATCCTAGCTATCATTAACCCCCAATAACAATAACAATAACAATCCCTTCAAACCGCCGCGCCGAGTGGGCCACACAAAACAACCTCATTTCCAAAACAAACGCCACAGAAACAAATCTCAACGTTCACGTCCCCAGCCCGATAATTATGGTCCACATTCTTTGCAAGTTCGCACCCGGGACTAAAAATAAGGAAATAAAAATAATCACAAAAAAAATAAAAAATAAAACTTCCTTGACGCCTGCGTAAGGAGAAATTTACGGGTGGGGGAGGGAAAGGGGACAGGAGGAGGGATTGGGTGAGGGTGAGGGAGAGGGAGAGGGAGAGGGAGAGAAGGGTGAAGGAGAGGGAGAGAAGGGTGAAGGAGAGGGAGAGAAGGGTGAGGGAGAGGGAGAGAAGGGTGAGGGAGAGGGAGAGAAGGGTGAGGGAGAGGGAGAGAAGGGTGAGGGAGAGGAAGAGAAGGGTGAGGGAGAGGGAGATAGGGAGGGAGAGAGAGGGGGAGGGAGGGAGGGGAGAGAGAGGGGGGGAAGGAGGGGACGAGAAGGGAGGGAGAAAGATTAAAAGGCAAGAAAATTCGCCAATAATAATACAGGGGGATCACAACACAACGTACGGCCTATATTTAGACTTCTACCAATTACTGGCCCTTCTCTTTAACTGGGTGACGCCCCTTTCCATCCGTACACTGTAGTGCACTGTAAAGGTGCAGAGGCACACGTTGGCTCTTTAAATCTAGATTTAAAGAGACGTATAAATGAGAGGAAGGGAGAGAGGGATGGAAGGAGGGAGGAAAGAGGTAAGGAAGAGAGGGAATAGGTAAGGGAGGGAGAGAGAGAGTAAGGGAGGGAGAGAGAGAATAAGGGAGGGAGGGAGGGAGGGAGAGACGAAGGAAGGGTGGGAAGGAGGTACAAGGGAGGGATGGAAGGAGGTAGAAGAGACGGAGTGAAGGGGAAAAATATGAGGATAAAAGATGGTGGAGGAGGGTTTACTTGATGGGGGGGGGGGATGGGAGGATCTATTAGGAACTGCTGAAACTTAGTGGACTAGTATTTTTCCCTCCTTTACTGGTTACGTAATTCTTCGGTTAGAGCCATTTCCCTCGTTGCCATGATGTATGATGTCTGTGTGTGTTTGAGAGAGAGAGAGAGAGAGAGAGAGAGAGAGAGAGAGAGAGAGAGAGAGAGAGAGAGAGAGAGAGAGAGAGAGAGAGAGAGAGAGATTGAGATAACTCATCGCGTTCTCTATATACACTTCACCCTATTTCTATAATCCACATTTCTAATGCAATTCACCGTACTCATCAACAGCACAAAGCGAGGTTGGATCTCGCTGTGAGAGCCTCCCACCGAGAACAGATTTAGCCGAGACCGATTTAATCGCGACATGAAAAGCCCCGTGAGAGAAACCCACCCAATGATTATGCTGGAAGCCTACGATCGCAGAATCTATTGGCACAATTCTGTAGATTCGGACCTTTGTTAGTACAATCATCTCGCAAGACAGAGCACATCGAACATAATCAAACCAACCCAAAAATGCTTACTCAAATCTGCCACAATTCAGTAGTTTCAGACCTTTATCAATACAATCATCTTGCAGAACGAACAATCCATTGCATCAGCATACTGCAAGTGCCAACCGCACTTATTCAATCTCACACTCCATATAACCCGCAACGTAGCTGTGAGCAAAAGGCCCCTCTCAGCCCATGCCAAAGGGAGTCGCCAAGACGGTGACCGGGTACTCCGTCGAGGGCTCTCAAGGAGGTTCACAGGGAGCAGATAGGGCACTGTCTCTCCTGCTAGTGCTGAAGTGGACATAGGGAGGGACGGAGGGGGGGTATGGAGGGAAGAGGGAAGGAGGGAGGGGAGGAGTAGGGAAAAGGGAGGAGTAGGGAAAAGGGAGGGAAGAGGGAAGGAAGGAGAGGAGTTGGAAAAAAGAAAGGGAAGGAGGATGCGAAAGGAAGGAAGGGTGGGTAAAAGGGAGGAAAGAGGTGGGAAAGAGGGAGGAGAGAGTAAGGGAAAGAGGGAGAAAATGAGAGAAGGTGGGGGAATGAGGGAGGGAAAGTGGGGAAAAGAGTAAGGGAAAGAGGGAGGGAAGGACGGGGAAAGAAAGAAATAAGGAGGTGGAGAAAGGGACGGAGGGTGATATTTCTAACATTTTTGTTGTAGTAATCGTCGTCGTAGTAATAAAAAAGAACGAAGCAGGAGAAAAAAGAGGGAAGAGGAGACAAGAATAAAAAAAACTCTTCAAAAGCAACTAATTCCCAAGCGCAACTTCTCCCCCAGAGCGTTTAAAGGTTACGAAGTGGAAGGGTTGAGTGCGTGTGCGTGTGCGTGGAGCTTTTGCCTATTTCTTAATATGGCATCAACTCTTGGGTCTAAAGGAGCACTTCCATTTCCGTGTAGCCTCTGCTATTCATGCTCATTCCACGCTACCTTGTTTGGCTTTTTAGATAGCATACCCCAGTGTGGATAGGAACCTACAGCTATGCATATTGTTAGATAAATGCGAGCTTAGAAGATAACCACCGGCTGTTTTGTCAAGTACACCTTCGCCTCTACATATTCCTAGTTACATCAGCTGACCAAAAAAAATCAATAAGCAAGCTTGGTATCACGCTTAAAAGATTAGGAGAATAAAACAAAATACTCAGAGAATGTTCAGGTTCTTCTCTCTCTCTCTTCTAGTCAAAGCTTAAAGGGCGCCTTAAGGGCACATAGAACCACTAGTGTACTGTCTGGTTTTACCAAAGCACTTTATCAAACCGCTCCCACTACCTCTGGCCTCTCTTCTCTCTCTCTCTCTCTCTCTCTCTCTCTCTCTCTCTCTCTCTCTCTCTCTCTCTCTCTCTCTCTCTCTCTCTCTCTCTCTCTCTAACCTCACTTTTCTCCCATATTTTTTTTTTTAAGACCTCACAGCTTGCACTGAAACACGAAAGCTCGCAAGCATGCAAACTCCTTTAAGGCAAGTGCCAACCACGCACTCCGCACCAATGTCCAAACAATACAAACAAGAGAGGCGTGTCACTCACAATGATTTTCTTAACAATGCATATCTTCACCACATTCGCATCCTCGTTCGATACGCTAACAGGAGCGGGAGACGTACGAGCATGCTGTCTTCCCTCCCTTCCCCTTCCACCCTTTTCCATCCTCTACCCATTTATTCTTTCTACTACTACTACTCTTGCATCGCTTCCCTTCCCTTCCTCCTCCCCTCTTTCCCTCCCCCATCCTTCTCCCTCTCTCCCACCCCTCCTTCCCCTCTCCCCCCCTTCCTCTTCCTTGTCCCCTCTCCAATCCCCTTCTCTCCCTCTCCCTCCCTTCCCTTCCTCCGAAGAGATCAGGATGACGCAACACCGGTTGATTCACTCCGTGTGAATCACTCGCCGGTATTCCACGTTATTCCTTTTACGGCTTGTGTGCGACCTGTTCGTTTGTTTGTATAGTTTGTGGGACTCGAGGGGGAGTGGGAGAGGACGACCAGAAAAAAGACGGGAAGAACAGGGAAGGAGGGGGGGAGGATAAGGAAGGGAGAGAAAGACAAGGATGGGAGAGATGGATAAGGAAGGGAGGGAAGGAGATGAGAAGAAATTATGAAGGAAGAAGGGATTGGGGGAAAAAGAAGGATAAGAGGAGGGAGGGAGGAAGGGAAAGAGAGATGGATGAAGGATGGACCGAAGGGAGAAAAGAAAGAGAAATGGATGAGGAATAGACGAGAGAAGAGAAAAAGGAAAGAGAAAGGAAGGAGGGAACGAGGTAGGATAAAGGCGATGGAACGGAAGGAATAGAGGTGGAGCAGAAGGAGGCAGGGATATTTTTGTGCACTCCCTTACCAACCTCATCCTGCCATGTTTCCGCATTTACGAGTGCTTTCTGCGAACGTTAAATCGACAAGAGAGGAACTTCCGGTGTCAGCTTTAAATCTAGGTCTGACACACACGCGAGGCTGAAGGAATGCATGCATGTTTCGGGGAAGGGGAGGACAGGGGGGGGGGGGGGGAACTGCATGCCCAATCGGCTGGGTGTGAGACTGGGACTGGGAGTGGTCTGTCTGACTGGAGGCAGGAGTGCATGCATGCGGGCGGACGTGTTTCTTTGTTTGTCTGGGTATGTTGAGAGCAAGAAGGGGGGAGGGAGAGAGAGAGAGAGAGAGAGAGAGAGAGAGAGAGAGAGAGAGAGAGAGAGAGGTGGGTGTGCAATCATTTCTGCATTCCACCATCATCGATTTAGAAACTCCTTCGTTGGCTTCCTTTCTCGTCTCTCACTCCATCTATCCATATCTACATTTCGTTCTATTCCTCCTTCCACTTCTATCTAAACATATACTTCTACCTCAGCCAACGAATGAATTGATCTATCCTCAATCATCATCATCTTCTATCTGTCTTTGTCTTTATCTTTGCCTCCGCCTTTACCCTTCCGGTGCACCATGTCTGCTTCCAAGGTTAATCAAACACCCTGACCTTATACATTCAGGAGAGGTGAACCTGTTGCCTTTCAGAAGAAGAAAATTATGCATTGCTTAATAATATGTTGCTTCTGCCCCGACCTAACCTGCCTTTCAGCAGTGGCAAAGACATACATTGCAATCACAGACCCAGTCAAACAGGTAAGCAAGCACAGATCTCGACAGACACACAGACATGCACACAGAGCGAGAGAGATAGCGAGAGAGAGAGATAAATGGAGAGGGGAGAGGGAGGGAGGGAGGGAGGGAGGGAAGGAGAGGGGGAGGGAGGGAGGGAGAGGGAGAGGGAGAGGGAGAGGGAGAGGGAGAGGGAGAGGGAGAGGGAGAGGGAGAGGGAGAGGGAGAGGGAGAGGGAGAGGGAGAGGGAGAGGGAGAGGGAGAGGGAGAGGGAGAGGGAGAGGGAGAGGGAGAGGGAGAGGGAGAGGGAGAGGGAGAGGGAGAGGGAGAGGGAGAGGGAGAGGGAGAGGGAGAGGGAGAGGGAGAGGGAGAGGGAGAGGGAGAGGGAGAGGGAGAGGGAGAGGGAGAGGGAGAGGGAGAGGGAGAGGGAGAGGGAGAGGGAGAGGGAGAGGGAGAGGGAGAGGGAGAGGGAGAGGGAGAGGGAGAGGGAGAGGGAGAGGGAGAGGGAGAGGGAGAGGGAGAGGGAGAGGGAGAGGGAGAGGGAGAGGGAGAGGGAGAGGGAGAGGGAGAGGGAGAGGGAGAGGGAGAGGGAGAGGGAGAGGGAGAGGGAGAGGGAGAGGGAGAGGGAGAGGGAGAGGGAGAGGGAGAGGGAGAGGGAGAGGGAGAGGGAGAGGGAGAGGGAGAGGGAGAGGGAGAGGGAGAGGGAGAGGGAGAGGGAGAGGGAGAGGGAGAGGGAGAGGGAGAGGGAGAGGGAGAGGGAGAGGGAGAGGGAGAGGGAGAGGGAGAGGGAGAGGGAGAGGGAGAGGGAGAGGGAGAGGGAGAGGGAGAGGGAGAGGGAGAGGGAGAGGGAGAGGGAGAGGGAGAGGGAGAGGGAGAGGGAGAGGGAGAGGGAGAGGGAGAGGGAGAGGGAGAGGGAGAGGGAGAGGGAGAGGGAGAGGGAGAGGGAGAGGGAGAGGGAGAGGGAGAGGGAGAGGGAGAGGGGGAGGAGGGAGAGAGGAGAGAGGGAGAGGAGGGGAGAGAGGAGAAAGGGGGGGAGGAGAGAGAGGGAGGAGGGGGGAGAGGGAGGGGAGGGAGGGAGGGGGAGGGAGGGAGGGAGGGAGAGGGAGAGGGAGGGAGGGAGGGAGGAGGAGGGAGGAGGAGGGAGGAGGAAGGAAGGAAAGGGAAGGAAGAGGAAGGAAGGAAGGAAGGAAGGAAGGAAGGAGGAGAGAGGGAGGGAGGAGGAGGCTTGTCCCATGTTCTCTTTATATACCTCCTGACTTCTCCTCTAATCTTCCTCACCCTTTCTCCACTCCTTCTCCTCACCATAAAGCCCTCTTCCTCAGCCTTCTTCCCCCCTTTTCCTCTCTGTCATCCTCCTCCCCTTCCTCACCATACAACCTTTTTCCACAGTTTTGCCCTCTCAATCTCTCTTACTCACCTACATCCTCTGCCCTACCCCCTCTTCAGGAAATTTCCCTCTGTCCTCTTGCCTTTCACCTCCCTCCCCTCCTCCCCTTTACCCATCTATTTCTGTCCTTATACCCTTCCCCTGCCATTCCTCATTCCTCTTACCTACCTATCACTTGTCCTCTTACCCTTCTCCTGTCTATCCTCATTCCCTTTACCCACCTATCTCTCTCATACCCCTTACCCTTCCCCTGCCTCCCCTCCATCCCCTTACCCACCTATCTCTATCCTCTTACCTTTCCCTTGCCTTCCCTCCATCCCCTTACCCACCTATCTCTATCCTCTAACCTTTCCCTTGCCTTCCCTCCATCCCCTTACCCACCTATCTCTATCCTCTAACCTTTCCCTTGCCTTCCCTCCATCCCCTTACCCACCTATCTCTATCCTCTAACCTTTCCCTTGCCTTCCCTCCATCCCCTTACCCACCTATCTCTATCCTCTAACCTTTCCCTTGCCTTCCCTCCATCCATACCCACCTATCTCTATCCTCTAACCCTTTCCCTTGCCTTCCCTCCATCCCTTACCCCACTATCTCTATCCTCTAACCTTTCCCTTGCCTTCCCTCCATCCCCTTACCCACCTATCTCTATCCTCTAACCTTTCCCTTGCCAACCCTCCATCCCTTACCCACCTATCTCTATCCTCTAACTACTTCCTTGCCTTCCCTCCATCCCCTTACCCACCTATCTCTATCCTCTAACCTTTCCCTTGCCTTCCCTCCATCCCCTTACCCACCTATCTCTATCCTCTAACCTTTCCCTTGCCTTCCCTCCATCCCCTTACCCACCTATCTCTATCCTCTAACCTTTCCCTTGCCTTCCCTCCATCCCCTTACCCACCTATCTCTATCCTCTAACCTTTCCTTGCCTTCCTCCCATGTCCCTTACCCACCTATCTCTATCCTCCTAACCTTTCCTTGCCTTCCCTCCCATCCCCTTACCCACCTATCTCTATCCCTCTAGAGAGAGAGAGAGAGAGAGAGAGAGAGAGAGAGAGGGGGGGGAGAGGGGGGATGGAGGGAGGGAAGGAGACTTATTCGCATGTTCTCTTCTCTCTACCTCCCACCCATTTACTCCTCTCATCTCCCTCACCCTTTCCCACTCCTTCTCCCTCACCATAAAACCCTCTTCCTCAACCTTCTTTCCCCTTTCCTCTCTGTCCTCCCACTCCTCCCTTCCCTCACCATACAACCTTTTTCCACGGTTTTGCCCTCTCAATTTCTCTTACTCGCACCATCCCTCTGCCCTACCCCCTCTTCAGGAAATTTCCCTCTGTCCTCTTACCTTTCCCCTCCATCCCCTCCTTCTCTTTACCCGTCTATCTCTATCCTTATACCTTCCCCTGTCATTCCTCATTCCCCTTACCCACCTATCTCTTGTCCTCTTACCCTTCTCCTGTCTTTCCTCATTCCCTTTACCCACCTATCTCTCTCATACCCCTTATCCTTCCCCTGCCTCCCCTCCATCCCCTTACCCACCTATCTCTATCCTCTTACCTTTCCCTTGCCTTCCCTCCATCCCCTTACCCACCTATCTTAGCCCACTTACCTTTCCCCCACCTCACCTACCTCCCCACCTCACCTCCTCTCCCTACCCACCTCCCCTTCCCTGAGGTATGCGTGTAGGAGCCCCTCTGACGCATTCCTCCGCCAAAACCGCGTCAGCAGAGAGGAAGGAACCGAGGCGCGCATATAAGGCTATCGCTCATGGGGTGTCTACGATGACCCCCCACCTCCACCCCCCCCCCCCCCCCGATCCGCCAGACGGTCAAGAATGCGCGTGTGTTTGTGCGTGCGTGTAGGTTAAGTGGGTAAGATGTGTGTGTATTTTGATTGTTTCTATTCAACAGTGTGTATATTAGGGGGAGAAACATTGGCTGGAGGGGGGGGGGGGGGGAAGAGCAACATGCGACGGGGAAATAAGATGTGAGAGAGGTGGGACGGGGACAAAAAGGGCGGGGAGGAGGGACGATAAGGAGATGAGGTAGGGGAGAGGAAGAGAGATACAGGGAGGAGGAATGACGGAGGGGAGAAAGAGGGAAAGGAGAAAGGGCAGGGAGAGAGAGAATGAAAGGGGGAGAGGGAGAGAAAAATGAGAATGAGAATGTGTGTGTGTGAGAGAGAGAGAGAGAGAGAGAGAGAGAGAGAGAGAGAGAGAGAGAGAGAGAGAGCATGGAGAAGGAAAAGAGAAGGAAGAGATGAAGGAAAAGATGATGAAGACGTGGATAAGAAGAGAAAAAGCAAGACCGGGCAAATGAAAGAAGGTGGAAGAAGTGGAGAAGGTAAAGAGAACGAGGGGAAAAAGGTAGAAAAGAAAATCAAGAGATGAAAGATGAATAAGATGAGATGATGGAAAAAAAACAAAAAAAACGAAAAGATGAAAAAGTAACAACCCTCATTTTCAAGTAGCACGGGCTATCCGCATCATAAAAAAACAACAACAATGCAGAAACAATAGTCGGAAGCATCAAACAAATAAATACAGAACAAACAGGACAATCATGCACACGTCCGCACATGCACACCACCTCGCAACCTTCCGTCTCGTATAGAAGGCATTCCACGCCAGGAACCGTCACTGCATGACACTACCAGCAAAACGGCCAATACGGGAACTTTCTCTGCCTAGGCCTACCGCGACCGCCATGAGAAACGCGGTCGGCCGAGGAGGGAGGGAGGGAGGGAGGATTGGTGGGGGCGAAGAGGGGGGAGGGGGGAAGGAAGAGGAGGGGAATAAAGGGAATAGGAAGAGGGGATAGAAAGAAGAGGAGGATAAGGAGGGGAGATTGGAGGAGAAAAGTGGGAAGGGGAAGGAAAAGGCGGGAATGAAAAAGGGAGGAAATGGAGGAGAGGATACAGAAGAAAAGTGGGAAGGAAAAGACGAAGGTGGGAGGGGAGAAGGGGAGAGGAAAGTGGAAAAGAAGAGAGAGAAAGAGAGAAGAGGGAGGGGAAGGGAAAACAGGAGAGGAAAGTGGAAGAGGGAGAGGGAGGGAAGAGGAGAGAAGAGGGAGGGGAGAGGAGTGAAGAGGGAGGGGAATAGGAATGAAGAGGAAAGCGAAGATGGAGGGAGGAGAGGAAAGCGAAGAGTGAAGGGAGGGGAGCAGAGCGAAGAGGGAAGGGAGGGGAGGAGAGTGAAGAGGGAAGGGAAGGGGTGGGGAAGGCAGCAGGGTCGTATTACGAGGTGCCAGACATGGGACACCAGTGGGGTAGGAGGGGGGGCGGGGGAAGGTGGGATAATTGGAAAAACAGGGGACGATCAGGTGCCTCCACGAACGGAAGAAGGGGGAGGGAGCTGGAATAGCTCATATTGGACCCTAGGGAATAGAAACGCAGGAGGGAATCACTGAGGGGAGGAAAACAGGGAAGGCAGGAAGGGCACCGAGGGGAAGGCGAGGGGCAAAGTGAGGTCACACGCGTTCTTACTAATTCGTGCTGGGCTGAGGGGGTGCCACAGGGGGTGCCACAGGGGGCGCGGGTGCCACCTGGCCGCTCATCTGGGCTGTCGCGAGCGGGTTAGACATGAAGGGCGGCAACCTGCAACGAAGACGTGCGTGTTGGGGTCACAGATATCGGATCCGGGTCGGAAGGTGGCGCCCTCGGTCTGGCCTGGCCCGGCCCGGCCCGGCTGCGGAACCTGATTTGAGTTTCGAGTTCGATGATGGAAGGCGGGGCTGTTCACTCCGCGCTCTGCCCATCACTCCGCCGCCACGGCCATTCAGTAGCTTTATCATTAGCAATTTTCTCCAACCATTCAGATGTTCTTCTTTTTTTTTTTTTTTAAGTTTGGTCTGGTCTATTCCATGCAAACTATCCTGTT
>BOPN01000459.1:241169-248669 GCA_017312705.2 Penaeus japonicus
CGGCATTGGGACATTCAAGGCTGGAATGCCCCCGTCGTAAGTGGGTTAATAGCATGTGCAAAAGGATGCTATGTTTGTGCTGAATAGTACTCTATGTTTAAAATGTGGCAGGTCATGATCATGACAAATAGGGACCAGGGTGTTAAAGTAACTACAAATGAAACCTCAGAATCTGCAAAATTCAAAACACTTATTTTTATGGAACTTCAGATTATTATTTTGTTTATGAAAACATGCCGAATCTAATTATGAATATTATACTCTTTAATTGTACCTCATCTATGAACCTACAACCCTAACTGTAGAGTAATAAACTCCACAACACACTACAGTATTTCGAATGTACGAATATGAGAGTTTACAATGTAATTTCTCTAAATATTTAAAACTAATTTCAGGTTGTGTGGAGCTGTAGCAGAAAACTTGGTTGTCCCAAGGTACCTGTATAGAACTCCCAACACCCTGATAAAGAAGAAGTTTAAATGCTGAAGATATGAGGCTTTAAAAGGTAAATTGCAACATTACCAACAGCATTTGATTATAGATGCATTGTTATGGTGTTCTCTATCTGTATCACACTTCATTACTGAAGGAGTTGCATGAATATTTTTTGTCTTTTTCTGATATTAAACTTATATTTCAAAACTTGTAGCTTTCTTGACAAACTGCATCTGAGAACGCACAGCTGTTTCCATTGTGAGACATAAACGTGCTGTTATAGATTTATGTGCTTTATCATGCAAACCAGCACTATTTAGAGACCCTTAGTGCTACTTCTTAAGTAAATTCAGTAATTTTAAATTTTCAAACAGTATTACAATTTGGTTTCCATTTTTGTTAATGAAAATGTTTAGACTAAAATTTATTGCATAGGTGATATTATCATTGTAAGGAATGAATGTATGTTTTTAGTTATGTGAAAGAATAAGTGTCTCATTAGGCAATTTCGAATTTTGAATTTCATGGATATATGTATATGGTTTAGTAATTACCTGTATATCATCACAGATTAAGTGATATTGTGAGAGATATTGAGATTTGGTCTTCAATATATGTATTAACCCATTGCGGACAGGGATAGATTTGCTTGCCCAGTCTCCAGAATGGGTTTTATTTCAGAGTGAGGCAGCTTCATGCAACAATTCCTTGACTTTTCCCACTCTCTTTCAGTCACTCATTGTGAAACTAGAGCCATTTTTGCATTCTAATTTTTGTGTGTTTTATTGTATTGAGTGACTTATATGTTATATCATAGGCTCTTTCAATGCTGCAGTTGATTAAAATTGTAGTATAGGGTCCATATCAGCTCATTATTTTCTTTATACTCAGTGTGATAGAAGTATTGCTGTTTTATGGGAGAACAAAAGGTAACTTTCTTTTTTCGTATTCGTGTACTGTCATGAAGGAATATGAACATATAACCATCCACAATGAAGGTAACATGCAGAGGTAGGGAAGAGGAAGGAAACTTGTGCTGATGACTGTGAGTTCCACAGTAAAAGGCATCCTTACTGGCACAGGGGCACATTGTAGACACTGGGCATAGTTTGAGTCACCTGCCTCTTCACATTCTGCCTACACATCCTTCATCACCGGCACTTTACCGCAAGAGGTCGGCAACTTCCTTTGTGCCATGGCTCTCTAAATACAGTAATTGCTAGAGACTCTCTCTCTTCTGCTAGTGAATGGAGAAAGTGGAGTTATGTAGGTTTTGGATGTTAGATGAAACACTTTTTGCTTAATATTACGGCATTTATAGTAATTATGACTGCAATTGTCATCATCACTCACTCATTACTCATAATACAATAAAATAACACAGTGATCCAAAATCCCCTAACATCATGCATGTCATGATGCCTGCCGACAGGCCAAAGTTTGTGCGTCATGTATGTTAATGACACCTGTCCACAGTTGGTTAAGAATGAGTACATAAAGTATGTTTTGTTTTTTATTTCAGTCACTATATAGGATTTTATATGTCAGAGCATGATTTTTTTTTACAATGGTTGATGTTAAACATATCTGGAGCTTAAAGAATCGAGTAGCCTCTAGAGTAAAGTGACACTTTGTTTCAAATATGTACAGTAACTCTAATGCAGATCAAATCTCATTTCCCAATTTTATGGATTCTGTAATAAGAATTTATAATAGATGTCCACTTGTATTTTATTATTTATTATTATTTAATGTTCACTAATGATTTAGAAAAAAAGAATGGAAAACTGATATGATTGTGACTCAGTGTAAGAGTTGAAGCAAGTTCATTAGATTTTTTCTTCTTTTTGCAGGAGGAAATAAAGATACTCCTTAGCTTGTAGTGTTTGCAGTCTAGTGATCTGCTACAGGGAAGAAAAGGAGATAAGAATGAAAATATCCTTTGTACTTCAGTGTAAGTTTAGGTTATACAATGTTTTCCTGTTAGTGGACTGGAAATTTTCTCTAGTTTTTTGATGAATAATATTTTCATTGTTTTGAATGTTAAAAGATAAAAAGAGCTACCTTTCAGGTGATTATTGCTAGAGGATGTTTTTTTTTAAAGTAATTTACTTTATAAACTTTCCAATTAGTTCTTGTTTCAGATATTCAATAGGTCAGACATTTAGTTACTTGGTCATTTGGACATTCAGTAAAGCATTCAGATTCCCTTGTCACTCTTCTTAGTCTTTTATTTCTTTTCTTTGTCGGTCTGTTAGTAGCTTACAAGATTTTTCTGGATACACTGCATCCCAATATAACCCCTTTTTGTGATTTTCAAAAGATTTAAGTGAATTCTGAATATAAGGCTTCAGGAATACAATGCAATTATTTATGTACTTCAACTTTTAACTTTGTATACTGAATTTAGTTTAGATTTGCTAAAGTTTATGCATGGATTATGTGAGGATGTTTTATTTTTTGAATCAGGAAAGTTATATAGTAATATTTGAGATGAGTGAAGAAATATGAAATGGAAATTAAAAAAAAATTGTTTTGCAGGGAGAATGTATTGAAATTTTGCAAGAAAAACAACATGAGTAACATTGCAAGGCTTGAGAAGGACAAAAGGCGTGCTGAACACAAGAATAACCTCAAAGAGGTTGCAAGTTTAGCCAACCTTCTGGGGCAAGAGCTACAGCAGGCAGGAGACTATGAGGGGGCTCTGGTTCAGCATCGTGAGGAAGCAGCCTTGTGTGAGGCTCTGGGCGACACCATTGGTGTGGCTGTGGCACATCGCCGCATGGGAGAAGTGTACAGTGAAATGAGTGAGTGGGGAAAAGCACTCCATCACCAAAATAAGCACTTATCACTTGCCAAAGAGGCAGAAAGTTTGGTGGAAGAGCAGCGAGCATATGCAACCCTTGGTCGCACTCACTTGCAGAAAGCAGAGGAGGCAGGATTAAGGGGCCAGGAGGAGGAACAGACAAAAGCTTTGACGGAAGCAGAGAAGGCTTTCTTGCGTTCTCTTTCTGTATGTGAACGACTTAAAGGAGCAGTTGATTCTCAGGAACACAGTCAGATGCGCTGTCGGCTTTACCTCAATCTTGGTTTGGTTCTAGATTATCGAGGAAATGTTAAAAAGGCCCAACACTTCATAAGCCAAGCGCTAGATTTATGCACTAGTCACAGTCTTTACGAAGATGCCCAAAGATGCCATTCAGCACTAGGGGTTATCTTGCTTCGAGAAGGTCTGTTGACAGACGCCCTTCAAGAAGGACAGAAATCATTAGCTTTGGCTGCCAAACTTCACAATAAAAGTCTCCAGTGTGACTGTCATTCATTTCTAGCACAGGTCCATCTTGCTAATACTGACTATGAGGCTGCCAAAAAATGCTATCACAAAGCCTATAAACTGAAACACCCTGACCTTGAGGACAGGGAAAGAATAGAGAAGAATTTGAAGTCTGTTGTAAGTATGTGTGCAGCTGAGGACTCTCTTGTGATGATGGGAGATGGTAGTGATGAGGAGAAGATAAAATTGTATGAAAAACTAGGGGATGGCTCAGCCCATTTGGGCTTCTATTCAAAAGCAATTGAATATTACCAGAAAATGCTGGAATGTGCAGTCCTTGTGAATAAAAGTCCTTCATTTCTTGCTCCCATATATCTGTCTCTTGCACAGACTTATTCTGATAACAAACAGTTTTTAGAGGCTAAAGAGTATTACATTAAAGAATATGAAGTGAAGCTTCAAGAAGATGCTAGTGAAGCCTGTAAAACATTACTCACCATTGCAGATGTGAGAGAAAGGCTTGGAGAAAACTATGATACACTCTCAGATACCTATCAAGAAGCTAGAGCATTGGCTGTAAAAGACCATAATCCTAAACTGGAGATTTACGTGCTGCGTTTGTATTCATGCCTGCCTGGTATTCCAGAAGACATAAAATGTGAGATCAAAGAGCAAATGAACAGACTAGCTGATCAAAATGCCTTAGATCCTGAAGCAGAACTGAGTGATGAGGAAGAGAATGAATGCGAAGAAGAGATTGACTTAGATCTTATCAACTTTTCTGACAGTGAAGATGATCAAGAAAACTTTGACAGGCCTAGGCAGTCACGTCAAAAAAAGTCTCGTGTGGTGAAGAGGAACGAGAAAGGAGAAACTCCTTTACACAAGGCTTGTATTGATGGGAATCTTACCATGGTAAGGAAACTCCTGCAGCAAGGCCATCCTGTCAACCCACGTGATAATTGTGGCTGGTTACCTATCCATGAGGCAGCAAATCATGGTTACTATGACATTGTCCTTGAATTGATAGAGGCTGGGGCATGGGTTAGTGATCGAGGGGGCAAACAGTGTGATGGTATCACGCCTATACATGATGCTGCATCTTGTGGAAATATTGAAGTTGTCAGGCTTCTTATGAATAGAGGGGCCTCAGTTATTGCTAAAACAGATGATGGTGATACACCCTTAGAGAGCTTGGTGAATTACAGAAGAAGAGCAAAGCTTTCTAAAAGGGATGAAGAAGAATGTATTAGACTTGAGACAGAGCTGAAGGAAGCCATGAAGCGTGCTGGTCATAAGATACCAGCCAAAGCTGTTGATTCCACTCAACCAGACCGCTTTAGCCCCAAGGAATCCCAGCCACTGAAGAGGAGGGCTAGTTCAATGGCATCTTTGTCTGGGATAGAGGAAAAGTCAAGACCAAGAAAGTCTAGTGAAGAAAAGTTTGATGTTAAGAGCAAAATGAGTTCCAGAAAGGGCTTTGAACAAGAGAGTGAAGATTTAAATGATGATTTACCTGATCTCTGTATTAGTGGTAGTAACGATTATGAAAGACCAGCAAGTGCATGTTCTCAAGGAAATCCAACTGAAGCTGATATTGAAGAAGATTCAGAAGAATTTTTCAATCCTTTGCTGATAGATTTACAGGAAAAGGAGAAATCAGCCACAGGAACCTATCTGAGTGCTATTGAGAGTGTGGGCAGTGCTTTGCGCAGGACTGAATTCCAAAAGAGTAGCTTGTCCCTTTCAAAGGATAAGAAGCAGGCCCTTGTGACTGATGAAGATGTAGGTGACGATTGGTTAGATGATGATCTTGGTATCTTTTCCAGGAAAAGGAAGAGAGTGGAGAAACTTGAATTTGAGTATAAGGAACCCAAGAGGGAACGTCGAGTCCTCTCAGAAAAGAATTCATCAGAGAGATTATTAAGCCGAAGTAAGAAGGTTCGTCAGACAAAGTTAACCTCGATTGTGCAGAAATATCCAGAGGACATCTCTGATGGAAGAAACAGCCCTTGCAGAGAAAATGATTACAGTTTCAGTGACTCGAGAGACAGTCCTGTAACGACAGAGACCAATAGAGCAGTTGATTCTCCAAGCACAAGTAACCATGAAAGTCCAATCACCCCCAGCAGTACACAAGGTTCTATCAGTGGTGGTGCTTTACGTCTCAGGGTTCGTGTGCAGAATCGTGTGTTGTTAGTACCAGTAGCTGGTGCTGGACAGAACCGGACAGTAAGTTGGCTAGCAGAGGAGGTAACACGCAGGTATTACCAGTTAGCTGGACTACGGCCCCATCTCACGTTGACAACTCAGGATGGTGCTGTGCTGGATCCCAATGATCCAATATCTCTTGTGCTCCCGATGGAGATGTCAGAATTGCAGGCACAGGTAACAGGCTGGGACTTGCCACCATTACCTGATCGCTATAGCCAAGCATGCCAAGCTCTTGGCACCGTCCCAGTGTCATCAATCTCTTCCATCTTACACCGTACAGAAGCCTCAACCAGTCTTGACTTGAAGCATGTAAGGCGTATCACAACGCTACAACTTCAACCAGTTCTCAGGGCCATTCAATGCCAACAAAGTTTGCGAAGTATAGATCTGTCACACTGTCGATTGGGGGATGATGGCTTCCGTCACTTGATAGAAGCCTTACAATCCCTACCATCACTTGAAGCTTTGCACTTGAGAGCTGCAGCTGTGACCACATCAAGTTTTGTCCAGCTTACAGAAGCCATAACATCTGGAGAAGTACCACTTAAAAGCCTAACATCATTAGACATGAGTTACAACACTCTCTCTGGAGTAAAACTGTCCCACATAGGGACAATTTTAAGCTTACCTTTGCTTACTAGCCTGAAGTTAAAACACTGTAGCATGTCTCTTATTGGACAGCAACAACTACCTGCAATCTCTTCAGGCTTGAAAACATTATCACTGGACTATAACATAATAAACAGTGTTTCCCTTGCAAACCTGTTATCTTGTGTACCACAGGTATCTAATTTGACTCTTAGTGGTGTGAGAAGTAACCAGGAGGGAAAGGCAGACTCCAGTGCACGTTTGGGTGTTGCACTGTCTGGAGTCTTGGGAGCTGGAGAACAATGTCTACTGCAACAACTAGACCTTAGCTCTTGTAACCTCTCAGATGCAGACCTAGAGGATATCTCGGCTTACCTTTATCGTTGCCCCTTCTTGACATCTATCAACTTAGCGCATAATCCTGACATTAGTTCGTCATCTATCAATGCCCTACTTGATGAACTCACAACGAACCTTGTTCTTCCACTCACAGACCTTAGTATCCATGGTAATAAGAGCTTCCCGTTACAGCTGACAGCAAAGATTGCCACAACACTAAGGCACAAAGCAGCAACAAAGTATCCAGTGAAAAAACTGTCAATTTCAAATACGGACAGCAGTTCACAGTTGGAAGATCTGTGGAGAGCACAGCATCAGAAAAAAGCCAGTGTAAATAAAATAAGTGGTGAACTATTTCTTGAGAGTGTTGACAGTTGAACCTTTGATTGTTGGAATTAAATATTTTTATGCCTTATATATATATTATATGATATAAATGATACTGATATTTATTAAATGTGTTTCATTGGTATTTTCTTTGATATATTGGGACTTACCTCAGTTTTAAGATATTTTAGACCTTTTAGTTCAGTATTTTTTTGGAAGTTTAATGCAGTTATACTGGTATTACTACATAAGGTTTTTAAAGATTTCAGTGGTAAACATGGAATATTTTATTTTGAACAATTAATGTTTCAAGATATAAA
>BOPN01000459.1:273669-276169 GCA_017312705.2 Penaeus japonicus
GTATTTTAACAGGCAGCTTCGATAATCTAAAGCAAAAGAATCTATCCTTTGTCAGGAAATAAAAAGTCAATGAAGTGCAGTACGAGTAATTAAAAAAAAAAAAAAAAAAAAAAAAAAAAAAAAAAAAAAAAAAAAAAAAAAAAAAAAAAAAAAAAAAAAACGTTGATGAACAAAAACCTATCATGGACAAAGACCCGAAATTGAGAATGTTTGGAAAAATAATTGTGGAAAGAGACTTAGACCTGTAAAATTACGAAACTGGAATGTCAATGTCCTGTAAACAAGGATCTAGACATTGATTGATAATTCAACCTCCTGCAATGTAGGCCCCTGTACCCTTTTGTAAAGATTTCTCCGTACCTATAGCACGTGCCGGATGAATTATGATTTGAATATTCGTTTTTTTTCAGTCTAACCGTTAACGAAAACATATGTTGTTTTTCTAATACAGTATGTGATCATGTTGATAATGAATATCATATTAAATATGGTCAGAAAAAATATGAGGGGGATTGTACACATAAGCAATTTCACTTTAAAACACCATTCTTTTTTTCTTAGAAGAACTTCTTTATTTGATATTTTATTCTTTCAACATACAAGATATTTCCCTAGGGAAAGAATACACACATATGTAACTAACACACATACAAACATACACCTAAACAAACAGAAACGCTTACGCAGAGCTCTGTCTCATAAACATTTTTTTTTTACACACAAACATGCTGAAACACACACTCACACACGGTTTTGAAGAAGAAAAAGAAAAACAAAACAAAACAAAGACGCAAGCCATTTTAAATACATACGAATAATTCTTTGTCATTTGTCGGTGAACTAGACTTGCACCAGAGATTTTTTCGTGACATATATTCTCATTATGATACAGTTGAGTCACCCCTAATTTACCGTGTTACAAAGACTCAGGTTCATATTTCAGCAACCTTTGACGATTTTTTATGTAAAAGTAAAAATGCAAATAGATTCATTTTCATCTATTAATTTCTTCATTTAAAAAAGGTGGAACATGAATACAAAGGACTAGTTGTCTCACTGAACAAATAAACTCGGTATTTTGACGTTGTATATATTTCAGATTTACAATATATGAAAACAATAGCGATGGTATGACAATGATAGACATACTGTATCTTAAATATAAACTGCATAATCTCTGCAGACAGAAACGCCATCACATAGGAAACAAAGAACAAACGTTGTTGTTTAAATAAATGCTGCATAATTTTGCGTTCTGCAATCTTTTATTGGCATAGCTCTGTCGTAATCACACCTCTTTTTAACAATTATTTTTGTTTTTGAGACACAGACACACACACACACACACACACACACACACACGCATTCATATTTAACATTCACAGGGATCAAGATTTTTTTCATAAATTCTGCATGATTTAGCGTTCTGCAATCTTTTATTGCTATACTGGATGAGAGTTTGGAATGTCACAGTTGCCTTCATCATAAAACAAGAGATTTGTCCAGTTTGCTTTATTAACGACTCTATAAAAGTATTTTCAGAGAAATTAGTCTTCCCGCTTCTGAGTTGCCACGTGTCTCTCTCTCTCTCTCTCTCTCTCTCTCTCTCTCTCTCTCTCTCTCTCTCTCTTTGGTATGTGCCTTCGTTATCAGCCGTTCTGTGTTTTACAAAAATCCGAAAATATTGCATCGCTCCAAGTCGAAGCGTTGGTCTGATGATCAAACGCTTGAAGTGAAGAATGCAAGACTACAAACGCTCTATTTAAACCATGCAGCTTCGAAAATATAAAGCGGACTGTAAAAGTAAAGAATCTGCCCGCTGTCAGGAAATAAAAAAAGTCAATGAAGTCTATGTAAGAGGAGTCTTGGTGTCTCTTTATATATTCTTTCATTCCCAAGCATTTTCGGAACAATTTAAAACATCGGTGAGAAAAAAAACAAAAACAAAACACAATCGCGGACAAGAGTTTCAAATTGTCAAAGTCTCGGAAAATAATTGAGGATAGAGACTTCGATCCTGTCAAAAGTAGGAAATCGGAATGCTGACGTCCTGTAAACAAAGGACTTGAAGTCGATCGTTATTCACTCTTCCGTCACTGTAGGCTACGACGTCACCTTGTAAGATTTCTCGATAGGTATAGATGAAGGTGCCAGATGAGCTGCAATTTGATGATTCATTTTCATTGATCTAATCTTGGACGGAGGCTTATGATTGTTTTATTTTTTATGATATGATATACGTTCATGCTAATAATGAATATCACATTAAAGATGATCAGAAAATTAAGAGGGGCATAAGAAATACAAAGGCAATCCTTTTTGTGAAGGAAATCTACTGCTCTTACTCTTTCATTCTTTTAACATGTAGGATAATTCCTTTGGGAGAGAATACTCACATATGTCAGGGACACACACACACACACGCATACACACACACAAACAGAAACACAAACACAAACATAAACACACACACAAACACAAACACACACACACCAAAACA
>BOPN01000459.1:333669-336169 GCA_017312705.2 Penaeus japonicus
TTATTTTTCACATTGTTTTAAGAGTTCATCTTTTATATATTTTTACCTATTTTCTATGAGACGGTGAAGTCGACATCGGAGGCTACAGAGACGAAAGATTATATCAATGTAGTGTTTTTATATTGATCGTGTTCATGCAAGCTGTCACTCCTACAGTAAAATACAGGACCCGTACGTATGAGTTTTTTTTCTTCTAGAACCCTTTTATTTTGTTTTATATTAACTTTTATTTTGAGTCAAGTATTTTATTCCGTTTTATTTTGTTTATTACGTATAAAACAACATCAGCTACCATTATTTGACCCGGACAAGGAAAGTGAATGAGACATGAAAATGAAATTTGTTAAAGTAATAAATATAAATTAAAGCGACATGAGAATGAATAGTAATGGAATTGACATTAGAATAAATAGTAATGAGATAATGAAATAATGAATACTAATAAAAAATGAATAAGTAGTAATGAAAGACGAAATATATGTCCGCAGAGTAGAAGGACTATAAGAGTTGAAGCAAACGCTATACTTCGACCGGTAGAGTAGCAATGACTATCCCTAAAGCAGCGCAATGACGCCTATCCCTTGCACATCAGTCATATCTTGGCAAGACCTTAGAATTTCCAGGACCTAGTCTTCATCACTGACCTAGAGTGGGTCGCCGAACATTGCAAGTAGTTACTACTGCTTGCAAACTTTCAAGGAGGAGGTAAGAAGTGTTGTGTGGAACTCAAACTTTCTTTCTGGTTAAAAGCACCTAAAAAAACTAAATAGAAAATGAATCATATATAATTTTTTTCTGCAATTAAAATTATAGTAATAACAATATTGGTTATGATATTAAAGATGATCACACCGACCAGAATAATCATAATAAAAATATAAAACACTTCCTGCAAGGAGTTCACATCGAGAGGAATTAAGATTAAGGAGTTCAGATTCTCCAAATCAAAATCTCAACTCTTTGTACGCTCGATTCTTCCCGCCAAAATCTCAACTCTTTGTACGCTCGATTCTTCCCTCCAAAATCTCAACTCTTTGTATGCTCGATTCTTCCCGCTAAAATCTCAACTCTTTGTACGCTCGATTCTTCCCGCCAAAATTTCAACTCTTTGTACGCTCGATTCTTCCCGCCAAAATCTCAACTCTTTGTACGCTCGATTCTTCCCGCCAAAATCTCACACACAACTCCTCTCTCTCCCTCTCCTGACGCCACTCCCTGTACCACTTTTATTTTTTATTTTCTTTCCGCATACTTTGGCTCGTCATCTAGGACCCACTACACAAGTACAAGTACACCTACTCGTAGTGTAGCTAACCTCAACCACCACAAATGCTGACCAAATATCTTTCCACTGAATTAACGTTCTTTTCTTTTTAAATTTTCTATATTTTGAGTTCCCTTGTACTTTAATGTTACAGTTGTAGTATTAAAGTTATACCATGTTATAATTGCATACTGTATCTATAACATGGTATAACTAGTGCTTTAACATTATTACTGTAATATTAATGTACAAATATGCTATTTTCGCTCCATCCCTTCGTATTTCTTATCCGTAAATTATACTTTTCTCCTGATTCCGTTCCGTGAATATTTTTTTTTTCTCTCTTCTCCTCCTTATCTTCTTGTTCCAGTTCATTAAATCGGCTTTCTTGTATATTTGATTTGCAAATATTGCATTATTTGCGCATTACTTTATGATATCTGATTGTTTAGTATGACGAAAGAAAATTATTGACGGCAACGTAAAGCATATGATGAAATTATTAAGCTTGAAAAGTCATTCAGATTTTAAGATTATAATCGTAAACGAGACTAGTAACAACTTAAAAAAATCTCTCTTTGTTTGTCTCCTTTTGAAAATCAAAGCAATATGTTAGTTCTTTCCCAAATTGTGGAAATATTCATTTGATTTAAATTCTAAATGGTCTAATTAGATCCACCTGTCTCTATTAACAAAAATCAAATTGATTAACATCTAGAAAAAACGGTCAATATAAACTTTTGCTCTAACTTCTCTTTCTTTTATATATATAAAAAAAACACTCACCTACATAATTATTACCCAGTTAAATAAAAACATCCAAGTCAAGATATATATATGTATGTATATATATAAAAAGTACTTGTTATATATTTATATATATATATATACATATATATATATTATATTATATATATGTATATATATATATATATATATATATATATATATATATATATGTATACATATATATATATATATTTATATATATATATATATATATATATATATATATATATGCATGTATGTATATATATATATATATATATATATATATATATATATATATATATATGTATATATATATATAAATATATAAATATATATATATATATATATATATATATGTATATATATATATATGTTTATATATATATATATATATATATATATATATATATATATATACACATATATGTATATGTATATATATATATATATATATATATATATATA
>BOPN01000459.1:368729-371229 GCA_017312705.2 Penaeus japonicus
ATATATACACACACTCACACATATATATATATATACACATTATCATTCTTCATTATTTTCTTTACTCCCCCTCCTCATCTTTGACCTCCTTCCTCTTCTTTGACTCCAGCTCCTCTTTCAATAGCCAATCAGAGTGGAACGAGGCAGGCCAGCGCCACGACTGTTCTTGCCTGCGGCGGTTTACGTAACTTGGCCGCCTGCCGGAGGAGCTAAACGGACCTTCTGAATGTGGAGGATCTTTGACCGGAGAGATAGCTAAGATCTAATGGTGGTGGTGGGGATTGTGGTGGTGGTGTTCGTGGTGGTGGAGGGGATTGTGGTGGTGGTGGGGATTGTGGTGGTGGTGTTCGTGGTGGTGGAGGGGATTGTGGTGGTGGTGGGGATTGTGGTGGTGGTGTTGATTGTGGTGGTGGTGTTCGTGGTGGTGATTGTAGTGATAGCGGTTGTGGTGGTGGAGATAGTTTGGTGGTGACTGCTAGTCAAGAGCAACCATAAAAGGTTTTCCTAGAGTGAAAAAAAACTTTCCATGTCAATGCTGTCTTAGACCTAAAGTTTGGCGATTACGGAAGGGGAACATATAGGACATATACATATATATATATATATATATATATATATATATATATATATATATATATATATATATATATATATATAGAGAGAGAGAGAGAGAGAGAGAGAGATAGAGATAGAGATAGAGATAGAGATAGAGATAGAGATAGAGATAGAGATAGAGATAGATAGATAGAGAGAGAGATAGATAGATATTTCTTTTTTACCAAAGAGTACTTTTGTAATATATATACATACAGTGTGTGTGTGCGTGTGTGTGCAAGTGTGTGGTTGTGTGTGTGTGATCATAATAAAGATAATGTCGATAATAGATATATATATCAATATGGTCTCACCTGGAAAATATGACAAGAATAAAAGATAAAGAGAAGTCAGTACCGTTACCGTGCATAAATTTTATTTTGGTCAGCTGTTGCATAGGATTTACATATTTCATCTTATTCTGGCATCGCTCACAAAGTATAGCATCACCTCCATCCATCACATATTCTGGATATCAAACGCAACTGTTTTTTTTTTACCGGTAACAATGTAAATATCAGTAGATTTTTTTTTTTTTTTTTTTTTTTTTTACCGGGGGAAAAAACGAAAAAACACAGACTTTTGATCAAATCTGAAAGGAAGTTCTCGATACAGTAGATACAATATGGAATTTCGATAACAGCTACACTCAGTTGAACACTACAACAAGATTCCACCACTCCAGCAGCACTATCAAGAAGGAAATATATAACAAGAAGGAAGGGACCCTAGGGACGATAGGGACATCCATCTGATTTTGTAGCTGGGGAAAAGAGGGAAGAATCTACCGGGCGGTGGAGAGTCTTTAGGTGATGTAAAAAAAAAAAAAAAAAAAAAAAAAGGAAATGAACTTTCAAAATTTTAAGATTAATGAGTTCCCGGACTTTTCAGAAGTTTTTAAGTTGCGTTTTCAAAGTTTTTTTTTCATAAATGAAGTATATGGAGAAAGTGTAAGAGATCTTTAAGAGTATAAGTTTATACATCAAGATAGTTAATTTTCACATAAAGATTATACTAACATCATTAACCAGAAAAACTGCGATGAGATTATCTTTCCTTTGTTTCTTAGATATTGCCATATGAACTTTTTTTACTCTATTATAAAAAAAAAAATCATAAGGTAAAGTTACAACTCAAAATATAGAGTATATGACTCAAAAGCTCCTCTAACTGCAAGTTTTCTAGAAAATTCACCCGTCTACCAGTTTACCTGTTTGAGTTCCACTCTTCATATAGAGGGACAAGGAAAAAGTCAAAACTCTCAAAACAGAAAATTTGTTTGCTTGATAATACGAATAACATCATAAATGATTATTTAGTTAATAGATTTTAAAATCCTTTCTTTAGTTGTGACATCAAAGGTCACAACCAAGCTCCGAACGTCCTCTAGATGGTGACATACACATATACAAAATGAATTTTATCGGTTACTAATTATCATATGTGGCCACAAGATTATGGAATTTCGACCAGAATTAATGTACCAAGAGCAAGCGCAGCATGAATTTTGATTTCTATTTGTATATAGTTCTCGAAGAAAAGTCAACTGCCGTATTATAGATTTTTTTTCTGTCGGCCAATAACTAGTCGTTCTTCTGAATATGTATCCCCTAGGTTGGGAAAAACTAGTAAATATTGAATATGCTGATTCCATAACCTTTCCCATATCATTAACATAATACGCTAACTTTCTCCATTTATAATACCGGATGTGAGTCGGGCGTCAGACCTTAAGCCTGGGCTGGTTGACGTCACAAAATAAACATGTAATGCAAAGTAATTATTTGTTCTAGTTTTTTCCACAAACATGCCTTCAAAAAAGCCATCTCAATGTTTTGAGTTTTATAGAGAATAACATAGACAAAATATAGTTGCTACGCTTATCAAAAGAATAATTTACATATGT
>BOPN01000459.1:378729-381229 GCA_017312705.2 Penaeus japonicus
TTGTCATTAGCATAATTATGATTATCATTATTACAAAAATCATTGCCATTATTACTACCATTGTCATTATCCTTATTCATACCATCATCATCATTGATATTATCATTATCATTACCACTATCATATCATCACCACTATCATTATCATTACCACTATCATATCATCACCACTATCATTATCATCATTATCATTACCACCATCATTATCATTACCACTACCATTATCATCACCACTATCATTATCATCATTATCATTCCACTGCTATAGTCGTCATCATCATCAACATCATTTTCCTCTTATTTCTCCTTTCATCCTTTAATCTTAGTTCACACAACAAAAGAGAAACGTGACAAGAAAAGAAGAGTTTACTTCGAGTCATTTTCTGAAGACGAAATACAATTGGTTAAAGTGTAATCTACTCTTAAATGGGATTGTCTAAGTTAGCATAACAATCGCATTCTGTTCTTCTGGCATATCAGGTGTCTTTCTTTTGTTTATTTCTTTTATGATTGTTATCTTTTATCTGTATTTCAAGTATTGTTGATATTAGTTTTAGGATTTTTCTTATCGTCATTATTGTATCATTGTCAGAATAGTATTTAAATAATTGTTATTATTGTTATTATCAATTTCCTCCTCATCAACATTATTATCTTTTTTTGTTGTTGTTGTTTCTGTTTTCGTTTTTGTCATTATGATTACTATTGTTGTTGTTGTTATTATAGTTATCATTATTTTCATTATCATCATTGTTATTATCATTGTTATGATTATCATAGTGATTACAATCATCATTATCAACATCATTATTATCATTACTATTACCATCATCATTATGATTATACTGATTACTAAAAGTGATTGTTATCAACATTACTAATATCATTAGGATTATGGTTAAGATCATTATCATTATTGTTATTACTATTATTTTGATTATTGCCATTACTATTATATGTAACAATAATTTTTTTTATAATAACTATCCTTATTTTCATAATTATCATCATTATCATCTGTAGTATAATTATCACTGTCATTATTATCAGTATTCTTTATCACTATTGTTATCATTATTATTATCACAATTATCATCATCATCATTATTATCATTACCATACCTATTACCATTATTACTATAATTATCATCATTATTGTTACTATTAACATAATTTTTGCTATCAATAATAATAGCAGAACCATTATGATCATCATATTATCATCACCCTTTTCATCACATTCATAACCATCATTATCGCTATCATCGCAATCATCATCATTAATCATATCACATATGCTCTCAATCGGACAATCATTGCAACGGAATCTACTTGCAAAGCCTTTTGAATATTGCATCATGATTCATTATTTAGATTCTCTTCGCTGCAATTAAACTTCAAACACATGTGAATTAAAGTCGTCAATTAAATTTAAATGACTTTGACCGTTAAAACCGTTGTAGTTCGAATTTGTTACCTATGATACCTTTGTTTAAATTGATTGATGTGACTGTTATTATTATGGTTATTGTATTTTTTTTATTTACCTTTTTGTTTGTTTTATTGATTGTATGATTGGGGATTAGAAATAAATAGAAATACATTGAAAAGCAGAGTATTATCATTTAACCAAAATCGTGAGTATTATGCTTATTATCATTGTTATAATAAATATCACCACACTGATATTATCATAATTTACAGTATTATTGTTATTATTATTATCATTATTAATAGTAATATCATTATTTTTGATACTATCATCATCGTCATTACTACAACTACTGAAGGATTTATGCTGAACAAATTGAGAACAAAACCAACGAAGGAATAAACAGGAAAACACACGACTATGCCGAAGGCTTTTTCGCATTTACTGCTTTCATCTTTCGGCATATTCGTGTGTTTTCCGGTGTTTTCCTTTGCTGTTTTTGTTTTCTTCCTTACTACTATTATTACTATCATCAGCTTTGTTATTACTATTATTAACTTTGTGTTTACTATCATCAATACTTATTTGAACACTTTCTTTATTATCATTATTGTTGTAATTATAAACATCATTATCATTATCATAACCATTATCATTTTGATCATCTATACCATTACTATCATTCTACTTAATATCATTATCATTTTTGTTGTCATCATTATCATTATTACCATTCGCATCATTATGATCATCATTATCTATGTCATTATCATTATCGTCATCATTATAATTATTTCTACAACTATTATCCTCATTACTACTATATCTATTATCTCTAATATCATTAGCGTCATTGTTCATATTAGTATCATATTTACCATCATGCTCTCTCTCTTTCTCTTTTTCTCCCTCACCCTCTCCCTCCCCCTCCTCCTCCCCATCCCCCTCTCTCTGTGACTCTCTCATTAAACCCTGAATATTCTGAAAAAAATGGATTACTATTGCAATATTTTACGTCATTAGAAGATGAGAGGCAATGCATGACAGATACAAAAAAAAAGCCAGTTGA
>BOPN01000459.1:383729-387021 GCA_017312705.2 Penaeus japonicus
AGACAGACAGAGAATATTTACATCATTATCATTTGTAGTAGATTTTCAATATCACCATAATCACTATCGTCATATAGATATTTTATTTCTTACCAACCCTTTCAGATTCTTCTCGAAGGTATAATTACGCTACTTCAATGGCACTAGAGTTCTGATAATGAAATTCATTAATTTCGTCCAATTAATATGTAATACTACTCAACAGTTCTTCATTCTATTTCCAATCAAAATGTAAATTAAAATCACTGTTATATGTTTTTTCAACGCACAATCCCCCGTTATCATTTTATAACAGGTGGCTTCCTTTCTGTTTATTAAAGGCATTTTTTTAGTAGTGGTAGCAGAATCTTCAATGTTTACTTTTAACTCTTAACTATTACTATCTACAATATATTCCTTTGGTGGAGATTAGTATATCATATTGTTGTTCTGTTCAGGTGAATTTTTTTTCCCGTGTGCGTATATATTCATATCAGCAACGTATTTGGTCCAGTCAGAACTATTTATAATAGACAAAGTCTCAGGGTTAAGTACAGTCAGAATTACAGTCTTTAAAACATATTATTTCAAGAGTTAGTAAATGCTTCAATTTCAACAGAGGTCTCTCAAGTCACGCGAATGGACTTGAAGTACTATATTATGTATATGAAATACATTTTTTTTTTTAGGGAGGGGGGGGGGGGTGCAGTTAAAATTCAAGTTCTGTTGAAGAGACAGGACCAAGAAATACTAGCGTTTTATCTTGGGAAAATATTCGGAACATGTTTTACAAGAATTTCGGAATGTGACTAGACTTCATTGCTCGAAACCGGAATTTCGTTTGTTACAGCGGAAACAATTGGCGGTCGAGGTGATTCAATTTTATGGCAAGGTCAGCTCCCCCCTCCTCTCTCTCTTTATCTCTCTCTCTCTCTCTCTGTCTGTCTATCTGTCTCTCTCTCTCTCTCTCTCTCTCTATCACACACACACACACTCTCCCCCACTCTGACTCTGTCTCTCTCCCTCTCTCTCCTTACATATGTATATATATATTTTTTTTTTCTCTCTCTCTCTTTCACACACACACACACACACTCACACAGATTCACGCACACACACACACACACATACACACACACACACTATATATATATATCCCTCTCTCTTTCTCGATCTATCTATATATTTATCTTTTTATCTACCTGTTTATCTATCTGTATAACTATCTATCTATCAATCTATTTATCTCTCGCTTCCTCTCGTCCACTTTAACATAGGACCATCCTCAACTTTTTTATTAGTATAGAAACACTTTTAGTCATACAATGTGGTATGTAATTTGTCTTAATTGACTCTCATTATTGTATCAATTCTTAATGGAAAAGGAGAGAACAGAAAACGATATTGTGATATATTAGCAGCAGTCAGTCTGCATTATCATTACTTTATTGATATTATTTTCAGTTGCATAATGAACATGCTATATCATCTCAACAGGTCATGTAACTAATAATTTTAAAACATAACTAAGCACAAAGAGGTTCGACAATCAAATATATCCAAAACTGTCTCCAAATTAACATATTTGTACCAAACATACATACGAAGTAGGAAACATATAAACAAAGCGATCTCTTATTGAAGGGTTTTGGACGCCAGTTAACATAGCAATATTACCTGTTAAGACTTTGAATACAGGCTGAAAACTACTCGACGGTACTCTCTAGTTTTAAAGACAATGTCATTTCGTATTTATAACTTTAATATCATATATATATGTTTGTGTTTGATGTACTGTGAGCTTTGTTTATGAGTTTTATACATGCGTCTTTATTTTTTGTTGATGGTTGTTATAAATGAGTTTTGGTTGTGCATAAGCCTTGTTGTCTTAGACATGTTGGTTATGTTTTTCTTTAACATATCGTCTATGCATGATTGTTGTTTTTTTTCATTCATATTGGTTATAGATGGTTGTTAATTATATGCATGAATGTTAGTTGTTGGTTATCCCTATGGGACTTGATTTCTACTATTTATACATGTTAGTATAGCATGAGTGTTGCCTTTTATGCATGCTGGTTTCTAAATGCTTTTTTACTATGATTGTATGTGCTTCTTTGTACACGTTTTTTTTCTTTTTTTTTCGTTTTTATTTTTCTGACATTATCTAAGAGGATAAAGTTGTCTGACACTTTGCTGGAGTGGGGCATCTTAGCTGACACTGATCAGCGGCCTAAGTCACAGGAGATCTTCCTTTTGGCAAGAGTGATTTAGCTTTGCAGATCTGACAGCTGATAGATAGCCTGGAAATTCTTTGTATGTTTTTGCTGAATCTAATTTGAACTTTATTGACTCACACTCACGCGCAATTAAGTAAAAGTGTATGAACATTAAAAAAATATGAGTTCTTGTTCAAAGATAACACAGTTTACTTCTGTATCATGATTAAACCACAGTAATCTTCGAACAGTCAAGTAAGAGCGAAATACGCACACGAAAGCAAAGTCTTTCCTAGGAGGATTAGCAACAATTTACTGAAATATGATCAAAATGCTCTGTTAACATAGGATCTAAAACACAATCAGCCAGTCGTGAACCACACACACGTTCACACAATCATTAAAGCAGTGAACTACTAAGGAAATCAAGTATATCATTCTGTCATAAAAGATATATAAATATCATAAATATCATTACAAAAGTGATGGAACATACACATCACATACACAATACACTCTCTTCATAAAACACAACAATCGACTGTTGAAGCGAACAAAGCTCAAATATTTCCAATAAAACAGACAATAAATCAAAGTATGAAAATCCGCTAGTCCGAATACCTTGCCTAAGCCACGTAAGCGCGTAAGACCGAGGGTTGAAACAGGCACTTGGCGATAGAACCCTCGGTTGACACAGGATGCCCTAGTCAAGGAACAGCTTAACCCTGTAAGATGGCTTTGAGAAAACCGATAGCACACTGCAGGTATATTCGCGTACAAAGCCTCATTGAGATAGCTAAGATAAGGGTATTCATGAACAGATGAGACAGAAATTAAAAGTGGAAGTGTTTTCATTAAGAGATGAGACCAAAAGATATAAATCAAGTCAAAAAGAGACTTCAAGGACCTCTAAATAGCCAAGCCATCTGAGAGAAGGAGAGACGCCACCGTTAATGCCAAGCTGCAAATTTGCAACAACCATTTGTATCTATGTATCATGTCTGCTGTAATTGTTATCATGTACATCGAATATCATTTGCACATGTATGCTCTTGCTATTTTGCATTCTCTATAATGCAATCATCAATGTAATA
>BOPN01000459.1:392733-395233 GCA_017312705.2 Penaeus japonicus
GAATATTATAATTGCTATTACCATTATTGTTCCTTTGGTCTCATTATCTTTTTTATTATTTGTTCCATTATTACCTTCATTATCATCATCACAAATGTTTTTATCATTATCATAATCTCCATTTCTCTTGCTATCTCGTTCACTCTAATTATTTTAATTTCCATTACCAAAAAGATTTAGATTCTTTTAAAAATGGACAATTGTATTGCTATCTTTGTTTCTGGATTTCAAATTCAAACATAAGAAACACACACATGTACACACACACACACACACACACATATATATATACATATACATACATACATATATATATATATATATATATATATATATATATATATATATATATATATATTATATATGTATATACATATATATGTATATACACATATATGTATATATATATATATATGTATATACACATATATATATATATGTATATATATATATATATATATATAAAACATATATATATGTATATATATATTATATACATACATACACATACACACACACACACACACACACACACACATATATATAGTATATATATATATATATATATATATATATATATATATATATATATATGTATATATACACACATATATACATATATATGAATAGATGTATCTATATACACACATGTGTATGTGTGGTGTTTATGCGTGTGTATTATATATATATATATATATATATATATATATATATATATATATATATATATATATGTGTATGTGTGTGTGTGTGTGTGTGTGTGTGTGTGTGTGCGTGTGTGCGTGCGTGTGTGTGTGTGTGTGTGTGTGTATGCTCTTTAAGAATATTCGTAGCTCCGACTGCCGGTCTGACACATTAGCGAACCAGCTTTACTGAGCATTAAAAAGAGCAGCAGAAAAGCGTCATTGCGGTACTGCTTTAGAAAAGGAGAAGGGGGGAAGGGGGGGGAGAGGTCTACCGACTCTGCAGCAGCTGCAACAGTCGCGTTTGGCTTTTTGCTATTGCGACTGGACTCCTTCATAAAACTTTTAGAGAAGTTTGTATACGGAGAGTTTGGTTCTGTTCCTTATAACCAATTCGTGAATAATGTGTGCCAAGTTCTTTAAGGAGAATCACGTTTGAAGATCTCTTGGTGACATATAAACGTTACTTATAGCGAATCAAGGTTACTTACACATGTTCAGAAGGTTATACCATTGCAATGATCAGCATTAATCATTCAGCGGTTATCCACAGCTAAGCGTAAAAGTATACTATGGATATCAGTAAATATGATGACAGAAATGTCTATGTTACCAAGTAATATCATTAGAATTATCCTGGAGATAGAGGGAGAGAGAGGGGGGAGAGAGAGAGAGAGAGAGAGAGAGAGAGAGAGAGAGAGAGAGAGAGAGAGAGAGAGAGAGACAGAGACAAAGAGATAAAGACAGAGCCAGAGAGACACAGAGACAGAGAGAGAGAAAGTGTTGTAAATAAAGCCATAAAAAACACACACGAAAGCGGACATTCTGGAACAAATTCGTAATCACAAACGGAACGTGGAAGATTGACGATGAGCGAAATCTCGCTGCAACGAATAAAAACAAAAAACGAAAGCATGGAACTAAATACTAAGATGGCAATGAGAGGCAGACAGCAAATGTCCATAAATAAGCGCGCATTCCTGGGGTCTGGCGTGGGAGAGAGAGGAGGAAAAAAATCCTTGTCGTATACCGTACAATCGGTAAGGTTAAGTTACCTTTTGATCTATTCGATTTTGTGTTTTTCTTTTTCTTCCTCCCTGTCCTCCCCATCTCTCTTATTTTCTAAATTTGATGAACTGGGTGATTTGTTGCGTTCTGGTAATAGCCAGACGAGTTTTTTTTTCCCTTTTTCCCCTAAATGCAGGCAAGATATTTTATAATAATGTTATCTCCTCGTTCCTTCAGTTATATATTTCATATACTATATCAAAATAAGAAAAGATGCGCTGGTGTTATAAACCGTAAACAAACGGTGAAAATAACAGTTTAAGAAATGCGACAGGTTGTTGCACCCGCGCGAGCCATTAAAGAATGTTGGTTTGACCTTGAGAACTGCATGATGCAGGTTACGGGAAGACACCTTTGCCCGAGACGCTAACCTTTTTCGTCTGCGCTCAAAAGATATGATTGAATGTCAACTTCAACAGCATAGATATTTGAAGCACCGACAAACCGTCCGCTTGGTTCAGGCACCGCGGGGTCAAATCGTGTTTATCGGTCTGTTCGAACTCTCTTATCTCGAGACAAGGACAAAAAAGGGAAAATGATCCGGAATTCAATTCCTTTACCGATAGGGAGCGAGGAAAAACAGACTCCACGCACCTTCCGGCGGCCAAGGAGCACCTTCTTCACGACGGCCATCGCAGACGCTGCCTGCATGTGGGGATCCTGACGCGGCGGGAGGGGCGAGGAGAAGATGCAAGCAGAATGACGACACACGCGCCATGCCCTGCCCTGTCTTCACTGTTTTCGCTCGC
>BOPN01000459.1:415233-417733 GCA_017312705.2 Penaeus japonicus
CTGCGAAGTCCAGTACACGGGGACGTGTCTCTGTCGGGGAGGACACACCCGGGCTCCCGACGGACGCTGCGTGGCGGGTCGTCGGGATGGCGAGACCTGCGAATATGATATTCAGTGCGTTTTGCTCGATCTCAGCCTCGTTTGCTACGAAGGAAGGTGAGTGTAATATATGTTGGATGGAGGGGGAGGGGGGGGAGGAATCCGCTGGCTTTTGTTTTTTGTTTGTGATTTGAAACGGGCTCGCATTTTTTTGTAATTTTTGAATGGAAAATGACTTACTAATTATCGTGACAATGCAGTAGTTTGTCTGTGTTAATGAGCTGAAAGAAGGCAACAATTGATTGATCTATTCATTTAATTGTGTATTTTATTTTTGGTGTGTAGGGGTGGGGAGGTTATTATGGATTTTTGGAATAAGAATTTTAGAGATGCTATTGTTGAGATTGATACCGGTGTTAGCGTATTATACGTGAATATGTAAAAAAAGAGAATTAATCCATAATATGGAGAAGTTTTCTATCCTTCTTTTCCTTAATTTTTTTTATTTCTTTTTTATTCTTAACACGTAGCTGAGAAACAAAATCAATCCTACTGTATATTGATTAACTGATTAATGATAAACAAAACGAGATTGAATCATTCTTTTCTTAGCTCCAATGCGTATTCTTTCCCTAAGTGTATTGAATAATTTAGTGGAGTTACCTGTTTTGTTTTGTTTTTTTTTTCAAAAGAAGAGATTTCGCTTATTTTATTCTAAGATATGTCGCTTTTCTTTTTTAGTTCTTATTTTTTGGAATTAGCGATGTCACTATTGTATAATATGTTTATATATATATATACATATATATGTGTGTGGGTGTGTGTGAGTGTTAGTGTGTGTGTGTGTTTATGTATGTAATTATTTATCCTTATCTTTATCATCCAACTGCATATGATAATTCACTATCCATAAGTATCTAATGTCTTTGTCGATATTAAATACCCATCATCTGTACGTAAATATACCTTTTTCCCTCTATACAAAACCACACCTAATCCCTCAACCGTTCGCCCTCTTCCTCCCATGACCCAAACAGCAACACGCCGACTGTCCTCCCGAGGAATACTGCGAAGTCCAGTACACGGGGACTTGTCTCTGTCGGGGAGGACACACTCGGGCTCCCGACGGACGCTGCGTGGCGGGCCGTCGGGATGGCGAGACCTGCGAATATGATATTCAGTGCGTTTTGCTCGATCTCAGCCTCGTTTGCTACGAAGGAAGGTGAGTCATCGGCGCCATGTTGGATGGAGGGGGAGGGGGGGGGGGAGGAATCCGCGCTAGCTTTTGTTTTTTTTTGTTTGTGATTCGAAACGGGCTCGCATTTTTTTGTAATTTTTGAATGGAAAATGACTTACTAATTATCGTGACAATGCAGTAGTTTGTCTGTGTTAATGAGCTGAAAGAAGGCAACAATTGATTGATCTATTCATTTAATTGTGTATTTTATTTTTGGTTTGTAGGGGTAGGTGAGGATATTATGACTTTTTGGAATAAGAATGTTAGAGATGCTATTGTTGATACTGATACCGGTGTTAGCGTGTTATACGTGAATATGTAAAAAAGGAGAATTAATCCATAATATGGAGAAGTTTTCTATCCTTCTTTTCCTTAATTTTTTTATTTCTTTTTTATTCTTAACACGTAGCTGAGAAACAAAATCATTCCTACTGTATATTGATTAACTGATTAATGATAAACAAAACGAGATTGAATCATTCTTTTCTTAGCTCCAATGCGTATTCTTTCCCTAAGTGTATTGAATAATTTAGTGGAGTTACCTGTTTTTTTTTTGTTTTTTTTTTCAAAAGAAGAGATTTCGCTTATTTTATTCTAAGATATGTCGCTTTTCTTTTTTAGTTCTTATTTTTTGGTATTAGCGATGTCACTATTGTATAATATGTTTATATATATATATATATATATATATATATATATATATATATATATATGTTTATATGTATATATGTATATATATATATGTATGTGTGTATGTATGTACATATATATATATATATATATATATATATATATATATATATATATATATATATGTATATATATATATATATATATATACGTATATATATATATATATATATATATATATATATACATACATATATATATATATATATATATATATATATATATATATATATATATATATATATATATATAGATATGTGTGTGTGTGTGTGTGTATATATATATATATATATATATATATATATATATATATATATATATATATATATATATATATATATATGTATATATATATATGTATATATATATATGTATATATATATATGTATATATATGTATATATATATATATATATATATATATATATATATATATATATATATATATATATATATATGCATACGTATTCGGTGTAAGGTAAGTAGATGACCTACCAACGATATTCTGTTAGCTACAGCAGTTCCTTTCCCCAAT
>BOPN01000459.1:435233-437733 GCA_017312705.2 Penaeus japonicus
GGCCTACACAAGACCCAGGTCCTCCGGTGTCACATGTGTTGAAGGCGGCGAGATCACGTTGTCTCTTGGTAGGGGGCTCAGAAGGGCTATTTATGACCTTTTGCAGTGCTGTTTGTTGGGGGATGTGTCCTGGGGGGAGTGTCTTGCACAGGCTTTGTTCTGCTTGGGGATCTTGACACTATAACAAGGGTTGGTGCTATGATCTTGTAAGTATTGAAAATTTCTTTTTTTTCATATCTGCAGGATAAGCTCTTCACTATTGTAATTGCTTCTAGATGTGGGAATTTGTTATTGTGCATCTTATTATCAAATATCCTTTCTTTTTATTGAAACAGTGAGTACAAGTGTGAAAGAGTTGTCATGTGTGTTTCATGAATTGTTTGAATTTACATGAATTCCCATGTTTCATGTTACTGACAGGGTGTTGTGCATTACCATTAATATGAATATATAGGAAGTCAACAAATTCATAATGCATGTATCTTCTGCTTAACATTCAGAAATAAAAGCATAGATTATGAAATCTAATTGCTTGGCAAATCCTGCAATAAAAGGAAAACACGGAACATACAATCACCAACGGCGCCAATCATGAAATGACAAAATGAGCCCAAATGCCGTTTGACATGCGTGTATTCAAACTTTTTTTTTATGCTCTTCTTTCAGTTTATTTCCCATTTTTGAGTCAGGCTGTACAGTTAGAAAATAATCCTGGATGGGGTGAATGTCATATTCAAAATTTTACTGGCTAGTGGACCAACCACTTTGGAAACAGATGTGGCTTAATAGAGTTAAGATTGATAGATTATATGCAGTTTATTAAAGAATGACAATGTAATATTTATATATATGCATAAATATATATATACATATATACACATATACTTATACATATACATATCAGAGAGAGTGTGCGTGTGTTTGTGCGTGTGTGTGTGTGTATAATTATAGCAGTTATTTACAAAAGGACTGCATCATGGGATGCTGCGGCCTTGTGCTTCATGCTTTGGCAAAGTCCCAATATGCTTCCCTTTGTATATATATATTTTTTTATTTTTATTTTATATGAGTTATGACTTTCATGGTAAAAATGTACATGGCATTAATAATTTTATGAAATCTACGACATGCTTTATATATGAAATTTGTTACAAATTGGAAATACAGAACATAATTTCATATACATAATTTTTTTGTACGCTGTTCAGCCATTCAATCAATAGTGATAAAGTTAACACTGATCTGAAGATACTCAGCCTGGGCTGTCCATCTGAATATGTATGTGTTTTCTATTATTTTCTGGACTTGTGGTATGGTATGATATCTATATATGATATATTAGTAAAGTGATACCAATTACCATTGGGTATCATTGGACATAATAACTGAAGCAACAAACTGCTTGTAAATTCAACAAAAGAAAAAAAAAATAGAATAATGCCTTTCATCAACATGCCAATCCTACGAAAGATGGTGGAATTATGTCACTAATTTTAATGTTTTTAATTAAATGGTTTGAGTCACAGTGCATCAGTTCTTGTGTGAAAGAAAGGGCCATTTCAGGCCACCTTATCAATTATGGTATGGCATATATATTGACTAAAAGCTTGGAAATGTTTTGTGACAGTAAAGAACATTAAGTTCTCCCTGAACACATTAGTGTACTTGAGAAAACATGTATCTTGTAAGTGAAAGCATGGTTAAAATTTGCTGTAATTCTGGCAAGCTTTGACTCTTTCCTTACACATTGATAGGCAGGTGTACAAGCTCAGTCTTGCCAGAATTTATGTAATGGAGGCTTGTTAACCCATTCACGACGGGGGCATTCCAGCCTTGCATGTCACAATGCCGGGGCTCTCGAACGCAGAGGCCTAAATCAGTTAAATAAACGACGCCGTATCACGTCCCCAGTGAACGGGCCTAGAATGCGCGGTACAGTAGTGTACCACCCGTCACGAGAGGGTTAAACAATGCCCAGCATAAAGTGCAGAGGCCATGGCATTGCTTGATGCATAGATAAGTGGACTTATCAAACGCTGATAGGCTTGCCATTTTTATGCAGATTTCCTCGTATACCTAATATTGATTATTATATGCTGTTTATGACCATATAGGTTTCACTAGTTTATATTGGTCTTGTACTGTAATAGATATTTATTTCATTTGTTATTACTATAGGTCTGCCACTCTTCCTGGCTTCAGGTTTTGATGTACATTGGATTTAGTTGAGATCGTTTCAGAGAGTTATTCCAGTTTCAAGCTACCAAGAGTAATTTTTAATCAGAATTTTTATTTTTTTTTATTTTTTATAGAAATAAGATGCTTTCATTTGAGATATCACTGTAAAGTTAATGGAAGTGTGTCACTCTCATGTAGATGCTAGAATATGTAAGGCATTGATACGTGGCCCATTCATGGGAAATAGTGATTGTGGTGACATGCGAGTGAAGTTAACACTTAACCCATTCATGCCGGGGCGATTCCAGCTTTGTATGGTTGT
>BOPN01000459.1:442733-450233 GCA_017312705.2 Penaeus japonicus
ATACTGTACAAAGGATTTTTTTTTTTACCTACTCTACACATTGGTGTTATCTTTTTTTTTTTTATCTCTTTAAAGCTATTAGTGTGTGTTTTCTTTTTGTGCATATATTTTGTTGTCAAGCCGTTTATTTCTGTCATCCGTTTCTTATCCTTCTCTTGCATTCTTCTTTATTTTTTAACTTGTGATTTAATATAAAATGCGACATATTTTCCTTTGATGTGACTGCTTTTCTTACTTCAGCATCTGTTGGCACACTACCATGTTTTGTTTTACTTGTTTTTCTTCCTCATTGGATAAACTTTGTTTCCTTTAGCCAGTTTTGTGTTTTTTGTTTGTTTACACCAAATTAGGTTGAATCTGCCTTATGGTACTGTGTGAAAAACTATCAAGATTGAAGGTCAAATATACTGCCAGTGGGTGTCACCAGGGAATGGCTTGAAGGGAGGGGGACAAAGAGGAGGGAAAAGTGTGTGTGTGTTTGTCTGTATGTATGGTTGTGGATTGGGAGGGGATGGAGGGAGGTGGGGAAGAGGACAGATGGAGATGGTGGGGGGAAGGGGTAGAAGGAGGAGGGATGAGAGAAAGAGGGAGGGAGGGAGGGAGGGAGAGGGAGCAAATTTCTAAATTTAACTTGAGAAGGGTTTGGGGATCACACACCACCAAGTGCTCACACCACAGCAACCGCCTGTCTGTGAATCCCTCCTCCGTCCTAGAGTTAAGCCTTCCTCCCTTCCCTTCCCTTCTTCCTCCCTCTCGATCCTTCTTCCTTCCCTCTTCCCCATCCCTCCTCTCCTCCCCGGGGCCTCTTTAGTGGCTTCAGGGACATTGTATTTCTCTATTACTCCAGTGTCCTGCATCCTCATAGAACTTACTCAGAACTGAAGACAAGGAGGATATTTGATTATTTGGAACAATTTGGGGGAAGGTGGTGTGATCAAAGTTTTTTTTTTCTATTTTTTATTTTTTGTTGTTGCCATTTTCCCTTTTGATTTTGCACATAAAAGGAGTATTTCTTGGGATGTTATAATGAGAAATATCTACAGGAAAGTTTTGTTTTATTTATTTTTTATAATTTGGTGATAAATGACTGGAGTTCAAGCTGTTCTGATGTCATAAAATTTACCAGTCAGCTATTGGTTAACATAGAATTGAGAGATGTGATCCCAATATTTAATACATTATTACCTTTTTGAAGTCTTAAATAATTGTTATTTGTGTGTTGTTTGTGAATCATGATACAGAAAAAAAGGAATATATCTTGCTATTGTTGTGATTTAAGAATGTGGAAAAAGGCAATTTTTTTCTTTCAAAAGAAGGAATAATGGAATGAACTAACTGAATATATGATATATATAGAGAGATGTGGGAATCAAGAGAAGGAAAGGAAAACTAAGATACAAAAGCAAAACATAAAAAACAACAACAAAAAAACAAAAACAAAAAAGTGTGACGGACAGAAGTGTACATAGAATGACAGCAGAGACAGATTAAGAAGGCAAAAAGTAATCAAATTATTATAATAAAAATAATCAAAGATAAAAAAGTTGTGAGTGAGGAGTGCGAGAGTGCCGCCTCTTGTATCCTATGGTGCGTCCTGTGGTTATGGGAAAAAGAAGAATTCCAAAGAGCTTCAAAACTTTCTGTGTAGGTGGTGCTTTCTGGTTGAGGTACAAGCTTGTGTGCGACTGCATTTTTTTTTTTCTTTAGTGGTTAGGTTAGTTTGCTGCTACACCCCACTCCAGTCACAAATCTTCCTTCTACCTCTCCTCACCCTCTCCTCAACCTCTCCCCTATATCCTCCCCTCCCTCCATATCTTCTCCCTTAGACTCTCCTCTCCCCTGTATTCTCTCCTTTAGTCCCTCCCCCCCCCCATATATCTCCCTTACTCCATGCCTCCTTCCTTTCCATCCCCTCCCTCCTTTCCCCCCTCCCTCCTTTCCCCCTCCCTCCTTCCCCCCTCCCTCCTTCCCCATCCCTCCTTCCCCATCCCTCCTTCCCCCCTCCCCCCCTCCTTCCCCCCTCCCCCCCTCCTTCCCCCTTCCCGCTTCCCTCTTCCTCTTCCTCATTCTCTTCCACCTCTCCACCCCACACTGCCCCTTAATTGCGTTGTGTGTGCATCTCTTTCACGTATCCCTGTAGCATGGGTATCTTGTTTATGATCAGTAGTTAAGTTATTAACAATTGCAATGATGATTTAATATTTGATATCTGTAGGTAGTGTGTAGTGTTATCATTTTCAAAGATTCTTACCGTCATTGATATTCTCTCTATTGATATTATTATGATTTTTTTTAGATAGTTTTAGTGAAAGTTCTTAGTGATGTAGGCACCAGAATGATTCATAGAGTCTTGATCATTATCGCAATTGTTTTTATTTTGTAATGTAATAATTTTTGTGATGATATAAATGATGGTTGTATTGATCAAGAGTTTTATCTAACAGGTTTTAACTGTCTTTCAATTAAACAATATTGTTGTATTGGACTTGTCTTTTTCCTGACTCCTGTTGTTTCCTTCATAAAAGATATTTCTCAATTTCTTAACACCAAAAGGCTTCTCAGTTTCCATTTTGTTGTTGTTACAGTTGCTGTTTTTGTTGTTTGTTTCATTCAGAAATATTTTTTTGTTCTTCTTTTGCTGAATATGATATATGTTCTGCTAATGTCTATATCTTAATTTCTCAATGTTTTTTGTTTATTTGATGTAATTTTTGTGCGAGGCCAAGAAAGGCATGGTATCCTTTTTCAAATTATATTTTTATTTATCAGCGTTTTGTTTATCTTCAGTATTTTCTGTTTTTAATAATAATTGATACTTTATAGAATATATTTAAGTTGATGCTTGCCCTTTAATGACAATTAAGTGGATGTTGATTAATATGCATTTTGAAGCTACCACACAATCGTTCTTATTGCTATGGCTTTGCAGTCCTGTGTTCCAGCTTTTATATTTTGTTGTTATTGTGATTACGTTAAGGCTGTTAATCTCTAAAAAGAATTTATCTCAAAGGATTTTATATTTTTATGATGACGATGTTGGTAATGATGATGGAGACTGGTGATTGTTAATGATATGATCATGTTTTAGTAAATTGATGTTCATCAATGCAGTTTTCTTATATAGTATCATCCTCACTTGATATGAATGTTTAGTATGACATGATTTGCAGAGATAGTTCAGTAATAAGGGGTGAGGATGATGGTATTTCTTGTCGTTTATATTAGAGATTATCATAATTTTACTGACATCATTATCACCATCGCTATCTTTTATAACTTTTACAGTTCTTGAATTATTTCTGTAATTATATCTGTGCATGTCATTACCATTGTTATAATTTTGAGTATTTTATGTTGCCTTTGCAATCATCTGTATTGTTTATTGCACTTGCTATTTTTTACATGAATATGGTCAAATGTGAATATAACATAATAACTAAAAGTTTCTTATGATGGTAATGACATAGTGATGATGATTATGGATATACTTGTTATTACTGTTATAATTAGTACAATTATTATTACTTATTCTGTAAGAATAATACAACACTAACATAATTGGTGGTGATAGTGTTTATGATGATGATCATGCATTTTTTATTGATGTTAAGGGTAATGAGGATGATAATAGTTTAGATAAGGTTATTACTATTATTTCATTTATTATTTTATTTCGTTTATGACTAATGTGGTTGATGATGATAATGATAATAAGATTGAACATTATTACTACTATAATAATTATGATGAAAATCATGAGCATTATCATTTTTGTTACTGATACTGTTATTATTATTATTATTATTAGTAGTAGTAGTAGTAACTTATTATGAATCGTTATTTTTACTATTGATATTTTTATTTAATTACTTTGGTACTTCCTCTCCTTTGTTCTATTAGTATCATTGTTTTTTTTATTTATTGAAACTATTATATTGATCATTATATTGATTATTTATATTCAGATGGTGGTTATGATGTTAATAATCACCATTGTTATTACTGATTATTGTTTATCATTATCATTATTGTTATCATTATGTTTTACTACCCATACTCTTGCTTTTTCTATCTTTATCCCCTTCTTTGATTCTTCTCTCTTTTATCTTCTTTTTCTCTCAGATGCTTGTCTTCCTTCTTTTTCTTTTTTTCACACTCATCCCTGCTTCAGGATTAATTAATACTATTGTTATTTTGTCTTGCTTTTTCTGTTCTCTTTTCCTACTATTTTCTTCCTCCCTCTCTTTTTTGTCCTTCAATCCTCATCTCTTTTTTCATTACCTCCTCTCTCTTTCCTTTCCCTCCTCTCTCCCCTTCTCTTCTTCCTTTTTTTTCCTCCTCTTCACCATCTTTCTCCTTTTTTCCTTCTTCCCCTCTTCTTTCCTCTCTTCCCTCTCTTCTTCCCTCTCTTCTTCCCTCTATTCTTCCCTCTTTTCTTCCCTCTTTTCTTCCCTCTCTACTTCCCTCTCTACTTCTCTCTCTACTTCCCTCTCTTTCTTCCCTCCCTTCTTTCCTCTCTACTTCCCTCTCTACTTCCCTCTCTTCTTCCCCCTCTTCTTCTTCCCCCTCCTCTCCCTCTTCCTCCTCTCCCTCTTCCTCCTCTCCCTCTTCCTCCTCTCCCTCTTTCTCCTCTCCCTCTTTCTCCTCTCCCTCTTCCTACTCTCCCTCTTCCTACTCTCCCTCTTCCTACTATCCCTCTTTCTCCTCTCCCTCTTTCTCCTCTCCCTCTTTCTCCTCTCCCTCTTTCTCCTCTCCCTCTTTCTCCTCTCCCTCTTTCTCCTCTCCCTCTTTCTCCTCTCCCTCTTCCTCCTCTCCCTCTTCCTCCTCTCCCTCTTCCTCCTCTCCCTCTTCCTCCTCTCCCTCTTCCTCCTCTCCCTCTTCCTCCTCTCCCTCTTCCTCCTCCTCCTCTTCCTCCTCTCCCTCTTCCTCCTCTCCCACTTCCTCCTCTCCCACTTCCTCCTCTCCCTCCTTCCTCCTCTCCCTCTTCCTCCTCCTCCCTCCTCTCGCCCTCTCTCTCTGCCTTCTCCACTCTGCCCTCCTTCTCCTCCCTGTGTCCCTGCCCTCTGTCTCTCTCCCTCCTCCTCCTCTCCCTCCTCCTCCTCCTCTCCTCCTCCTCCTCCTCCTCCTCCTCCTCCTCCTCCTCCTCCTCCTCCTCCTCCTCCTCCCTCCTCCTCCTCCTCCTCCTCCTCCTCCTCCCTCCTCCTCCTCCTCCTCCTCCTCCTCCTCCCTCCTCCCTCCTCCTCCTCCTCCTCCTCCTCCTCCTCCTCCTCCTCCTCCTCCTCCTCCTCCTCCTCCTCCTCCTCCTCTTCCTCTTCCTCTTCCTCTTGCTCCTCATCATCTTCCCCTTCTTCTACCCCCTCCTCTTCCCCCTCCTAATTTTCCTCCTCTTCCCCTCCTCCTCTTCTTCCTCCTCCTCTTCCTCCTGCTCTTCCCACACCACCTCTTACTCTTCCTTTTCTCCCTTTTCCTCTTTCCCCTACTCTTCTTCCTCCTTTTCTTCCTCTTCTTCCTTCCTCTTCCTCCTTTTCTTCCTCTTCCTCTTCCTCCTATTCTTCCTCCTATTCTTCCTCCTATTCTTCCTCCTATTCTTCCTCCTTTTTTCCTTCTCTCTCCCTCCTATTCTTCCTCCTATTCTTCCTCCTTTTTTCCTTCTCTCTCCCTCCTCCTATTCTTCCTCCTATTCTTCCTCCTTTTTTCCTTCTCTCTCCCTCCTCCTATTCTTCCTCCTATTCTTCCTCCTTTTTTCCTTCTCTCTCCCTCCTCCTATTCTTCCTCCTATTCTTCCTCCTTTTTTCCTTCTCTCTCCCTCCTCCTATTCTTCCTCCTTTTTTCCTCCTCCCTCCCTCCTCTTATTCTTCCTCCTTCCTTTCCTCCTTCCTCCATCCTCTTCCTCCATCCTCCCTCTTCTTCCTCCTCCCTCCCTCTTCTTCCTCCTCCCTCCCTCTTCTTCCTCCTTCCTCCCTCCCTCTTCTTCCTCTTCCCTCCCTCCCTCTTCTTCCTCTTCCCTCCCTCTTCTTCCACTTCCCTCCCTCTTCCTTCTACCTCTCTCTCCTTCTCTTCCTCCCTCTGTCGTCTTTCTCCTCCCTCTCTGTCCTCCTCCTTCTCCTCCCTCTCTGTCCTCCTCCTCCTTCTCCTCCCTCTCTGTCTTCCTCCTCCTCCTCCCTCTCTGTCCTCCACCTCCTCCTCCCTCTCTGTCCTCCACCTCCTCCTCTCTCTCTCTTCTCCACCTCCTCCTCCCTCTCTCTCCTCCTCCTCCCTCTCTCTCCTCCTCCTCCTCCCTCTCTCTCTCCTCCTCCTCCTCCCTCTCTCTTCTCCACCTCCTCCTCCCTCTCTCTTCTCCTCCTCCTCCTCCCTCTCTCTCTCTCTCCTCCTCCCTCTCTCTCCCTCCCTCCCACCTTCCCTCCCTCTCTCTCCTCCTCCTCCTCCCTCTCTCTTCTCCACCTCCTCCTCCCTCTCCACCCTCTCTGTCCTTCTCCTCCCTCTCTGTCCTCCTTCTCCTCCCTCTGTCCTCCCTCCTCCTCCTCCCTCTCTGTCCTCCTCCTCCTCCTCCCTCTCTGTCCCCTCCCTCCCTCCCTCCTCCCTCTCTGTCCCTCCCTCCCTCCTCCCTCCCTCTCCTGTCCTCCTCCTTCTCCTCCCTCTCTGTCCTCCTCCTCCTCCTCCCTCTCTGTCCTCCCCTTTTTTCTCCTCCCTCTCTGTCCCTCCCTCCTCCTCCTCCCTCTCTGTCCTCCTCCCTCCTCCCTCCCTCTCTGTCCTCCTCCTCCTCCTCCCTCTCTGTCCTCCTCCTCCTCCTCCCTCTCTGTCCTCCTCCTCCTCCTCCCTCTCTGTCCTCCTCCTCCTCCTCCCTCTCTGTCCTCCTCCTCCTCCTCCCTCTCTGTCCTCCTCCTCCTCCTCCCTCTCTGTCCTCCTCCTCCTCCTCCCTCTCTGTCCTCCTCCTCCTCCTCCCTCTCCGTCCTCCTCCTCCTCCTCCCTCTCTGTCCTCCTCCTCCTCCTCCCTCTCTGTCCTCCTCCTCCTCCTCCCTCTCTGTCCTCCTCCTTCTCCTCCCTCTCTGTCCTCCTCCTTCTCCTCCCTCTCAGTCCTCCTCCTTCTCCTCCCTCTCTGTCCTCCTCCTTCTCCTCCCTCTCTCTCCTCCTTCTCCTCCTCCCTCTCTGTCCTCCTCCTCCCTTTCTCTCCACCTCCTCCTCCCTCTCTCTCCTCTTCCTCCTCCCTCCTTCTCCTTCTGCTCTCTCCCCCTCCTCCTTCACTCTCCCCCTCCTCCTTCTCTCTCCACCTCCTCCTTCACTCTCCCCCTCCTCCTTCACTCTCCCCCTCCTCCTTCACTCTCCCCCTCCTCCTTCTCTCTCCACCTCCTCCTTCCTCTCTCTCTTCCTCCTCCTCCTTAACTCCTCCCTCCTCTTCCTCCTCCCTCCTTAACTCCTCCCTCCTCTTCCTCCTCCTCCTTAACTCCTCCCTCCTCTTCCTCTTCTCCCTCCTCTTCCTCTTCTCCTCTCCTCCCTCCTCTT
>BOPN01000459.1:455233-472733 GCA_017312705.2 Penaeus japonicus
TGTAGCTGATAGAAGGAGATCTATCTTAATATATAGTGAGCTGAAAGAAGTTTATCACATAAAAGTTCAAAACTTTAACATTCTTTAAGAACATATTAGTATTTTTATAAACCTGGAGTATAAAGATGAAACATGATACTTGCACGCACTCGCTGGACCAACCCAGCAAGTGTGAAGATTATGGTGAAGACATTTGTTTGTTGAATAAGCTTTGTGTTTTAGGTTTATATTTCATATTTATTGCAAGTCCTCTTCTATTATTTCTTTATAAAGGTAATAAGCATACAGTATGTTGAAACAGAATGTAGTATAAGTATACATATATTCATAGCTCGGATTACCTGACAGGTGGGGAGTAGGTACTGTAAACGAGTGTGGGGTTATATTCATCAGCTAGAACGAAAATGCAGCAGTATTATCACATCTTGAACCCTTTCATGCTTTTGTTCATAATTTGTCTTTCTTCAAAGAATATAGTAAACTATTGGTATTTAGATCATCAGTTTGAAATAAATACCATTATGATGACTTGTTAAAGTACACATAATGAATAAATAACTTTTTGTATGAACATCCTTTTGTTCTCTTGATTCACAGGGCTATAATAATATCTGGTGGTCCAAGCTCAGTTTATGCCGAGGACGCTCCACGGTATGACTCTGATATCTTCAAAATAAATGTACCTGTTTTAGGTGAGTATTGTCTCAGTTGTGGATAGTTATTTTTGAGTGTGTGATTGGTTGCTGTGTTCAGTATAATACTTGACATAACTTGAAAACCTTTTGTGTGTTTTTACCCATTAATTTTGCCCATTATTACATTGCTTGTATTAAACTGAACTGAATTTAAAATGTTGTTAAATCCAGATATTTTATTCAGTTTAGTGTATGTAGGCCCATAGAGAGGTTAGTTTATGATATGGTAACTTCTATGGGATCTTGTCTATTGCCAAGAATATGAATGTGCTTTTTTGTTAGTGCAGTGTAGTGATATTTGGGTTATTTCTTTTATTAACATTTCAGGAATCTGTTATGGCATGCAGCTCTTAAACAAAGAGTTTGGTGGTACGGTGCTAAGAAAAGCTGCGAGGGAAGATGGCCAGTATACCATAGAAGTTGATAATTATTGCCATATATTTAAGTAAGTTCATATTTTGTGATTTCATAGAATTGGAGAGGGTACAACAACTCACATAAATATGATATAGATTTTGTTTTATAATAAAAGCTTTAATCCCCTTGCAATTCAGCAGTGACTAATTGTTGAATCATTTTCAGATATATGGGTGTTAAACAGAATGTGCTACTAACCCATGGTGACAGTATAGACAAAGTGGCTGATGGTTTTAAGGTTGTAGCTACATCAGGAAATCTTATTGCTGCAATTGCAAATGACAAACTTCGCCTTTATGGGGTTCAGTTCCATCCGGAGGTGAGATACCTGAGTATTTGCATGATTTGAAAATTTGAATTTGATATTCGTAGTTCATATTTGATATTGATTGTTCTTTTAATTCTTATGATTAGCATAGATGAGTATTTTCTTAATTTTGTTTGTTCACATTCATCGGTAAATGGTTACTTTACTAATGATTCATTATATCACCCAGGTGGATCTAACTGAACAAGGTGTAACCATGATGAGGAATTTCCTCTATGAAATTGGTGGACTCTCAGGGACTTATACACTCCAAAGCAGAGAACTTCAATGTATCAACTATATTAAGGAGGTTGTAGGAACCAACAAAGTATTGGTAAGTAAGAATAGAGTGTTTTTATTGTGAGTGAGGTTGTATGTAGTAGAAGGAATGAATGGTTTGACATGCAGGATGGTCTAAAGAGAGACATGAGAGATGGACAGTGGAAGCATTATTTGTGGAATGGCTATTGCAGTAAGTTATTCCATTTTTAGGCTTCCTATAGTATAAAAAGGTGTTGTTTTTTCAGCCTGTTTACAAGCATCAGTAATGGCAGGTTACTATGACAACAAACACGATTATGGCAAATTGGTTGTAATGATATAGGAATTGATTCATAAAATGCTCTAATGCTATTATCTGGATGAAATATTAACTGTATATTTGCATGTTTGATCAAAGAACATGTCTTTTACAAATTTGATGAAGAAACATGAACAATATCATTTAATTTTCTAGATGCTGGTCAGTGGAGGTGTCGACTCCACTGTATGTGCAGCTCTTCTTCACAAAGCACTTGCAGAAGAGCAGGTGATTGCTGTTCACATTGACAATGGGTTCATGAGGAAGAATGAATCACTGCAAGTGGAACAATCACTGCGGAAGCTTGGCCTTAAACTCAGGGGTATGTTTGAATCCAATGTAACAAGATTGATATTTGGAGTGGATTCCTAATTCTTGGATATTGCTATAAATTTTGTGTTAATTTTGGCATTTGATAAATATTGCTCTTGTTTATTATGAACTTTGTTATCATTTGAGAGAAATGAAATATGTATGTGAGGAAGAAGTATATATTAGTAATTTAATGTTTTTACTATTATTTTTTTTACAGTGATCAATGCCAGACACCAATTCTATGATGGCACCACGAGTATACCTGTGGATAGTAGTGATCCAATGGGTAGAAAGCGTGTGACCAATTTACTCTGTATGACCTTAAGCCCAGAGGAAAAGCGTAAAATCATCGGGGATACTTTCATTAAGGTTTGTATTATTAGAAAACTTTTTCTTAGTTATTATTTATGAAATAGTGTATAAGTAATTTATCAGTATTGAAACTCATAGTTGAGTTATATGAAGAGATTTCCTATTTGAGGTTCAGAATTTTGGATTATTGTCATATGAATTTGATGTGGTAAAGCATGAAAAAAAAGAAAAAAGAAAAAAAGCATTTGTAGATATTTGCATGAAATCAATTCTTATTAATGTTAATAAGGGAGGCAAAGAAAAGAGAGCCAGACAAGACTTGTCTTTCTTGATACAACCTCCCAAGATCAAAATAGCACGAGAACACCCCTTATTATGGAGACTGAATGTGGGGTACTTACGTTGCTAACAAAATTAATTATATTTGTAATATCTGTGTTATGGCATGCTTTCTTCTTTGATAACCATTTTTGATGGCACAAAAGCCATCTAGTGCTATTTGTTTTTCTCTCAACAAGGCTTCCTTTGAATCCTAACAGGTGGCCAATGAGGTGATTGCGGAGATGAGCCTGAGGGCGGATGAGGTGATGCTAGGCCAGGGTACGCTCCGGCCTGACCTCATTGAATCAGCCTCTTCCCTGGTCTCGGGGAGTGCCCAGAATATCAAAACCCACCACAACGACACTGACCTCGTGCGGGTCCTCAGGTCAGAGGGCAGAGTGGTTGAGCCCTTGAAAGACTTCCACAAGGATGAGGTAAGGACGGATTTTTATGGTGGTAGTGGTGGGTGTTGTGTTTTTGATGTACTGGTTAGTGTTCAGAGGTAATGTAACAATGGGAAGAAGAAAAATAGATACAGCAGACTAAATTTTTATATTCCATAATTTCAGTTGGATTTCAGGGGATAAAATAACATATTGGGAAGAAAAAAAAAGTATATATAGCAGACTAAATTCCAATATTATTAAATTCTAGTTGATTTTCAGTGGTAATGTAACATAATTGGGAGAAGAAAAGATAGAATATATAGCAGAGCAATTTTTTTGTATTACTTATTCTGGTTGGTTTTCAGATTGTAATATATATCAAGAAGATAAAATATGTATGGCCCATTAAATTTCTCTTTCACTTTTTTATTTTTTGTTGAATCATTCTGTAGTTTTATGATTTTTATTATTCCTGCTCAGTGAGGTAATGTAATTTTTTTTTACAGTTATGATCATCTTGATTAAATGTGTTATTTGAAGATATGTTTGTTATTAAATTCACCCCAACCCTTCTCAGGTTCGGCACATTGGTAGAGATTTAGGCCTCTTAGACGAGTTTGTTCAGCGACATCCCTTCCCTGGCCCTGGCTTAGCAATCAGAGTCATATGTGCAGAAGAGCCCTTCATGGAACGAGATTTTTCGGAAACGCAAGTTGTCTTAAAAGTTTTAGTGGACTTTGCAGCGAGTGTTCAAAAGGTAAGATGGTGTGAGATATTGGATTTTTTCAGTTTACACGCACAGGCACAGGCACTCGCACACACTGATATATAATATATATATATATATATATATATATATATATATATATATATATATATATATATATATATATATATATATATATATATATATATAAATGTATAAATGTATAAATGTATAAATGTATAAATATATAAATATATAAATATATAAATATATATTTATAAATATATATATATATATATATATATATGATATATATATATATATATATATATATATATATATATATATATATACATACACACAAACATACACATATACATACATACTCACTCACACCCACACTCTCTCTCTCTCTCTCTCTCTCTCTCTCTCTCTCTCTCTCTCTCTCTCTCTCTCTCACTCTCACTCTCACTCTCACTCTCACTCTCACTCTCACTCTCACTCTCACTCTCACTCTCACTCTCACTCTCACTCTCACTCTCACTCTCACTCTCACTCTCACTCTCACTCTCACTCTCACTCTCACTCTCACTCTCACTCTCACTCTCACTCTCACTCTCACTCTCACTCTCACTCTCACTCTCACTCTCACACTCTCACTCTCACTCTCACTTACAGACTCGTTCATTATGTAGCTTTAATTTTGTCAAGTTTTCATTGTTGTGAGCCACACTTTAGAGGATTATTAACTCCCCTCTCTTCCCAACAGAAACATGCCTTGCTGAACCGTATAGAAAACTGCACCTCAGAAGAGGAACGTCAAGAACTCCATAGAATCTCTAGGAGTCAGACTTTATATGCCACATTATTGCCTATCAAATCAGTTGGAGTCCAGGTCAGTATTTTGTCCAGTAGATTTATGATTGATATACATTTGAAAGAAAAAGATATTTTGAACAGTTCATTCCTGAGAATGTTTTTAGCATAATGTTTTTAGCATGTAATGTAAGTTAGTCTTTATTATAATGGAAGGAAGAGAAAAGGAATTCACAGCAAGCCAAGTCTTCCTTGATACAGCCTTCCAAAAGGAAAGAAAACCTCTTGTATTTCATGTTGAGAAGATAAGACATGAGATAATCAAAGGTTTTACAAGACTCTTCCAAGTCCATTTTTCCATCATTATTAAAGATCTGTTTTTATATATGCTTAGAAGAATGACCACAGTTGCATGTGCTCATAGTAAATTTTTACCCCATACTGTTAATCCTAATGAAAAATATTCATCATTACCAGGGAGACTGCAGGACCTACAGCTATGTTTGTACTCTTTCCTGTGACTCTGATCCTGTGTGGGAGGATATCTTAATTTTAGCTCGTCTTATACCCAAGATTTGCCATAATATCAACAGGTGAGTGTGTTTGTGTGTGTTGGAATTCTCTTTGGATGATGAAATATTAGAATATGGACTTTATTTAAGTTGGTATTTTTTTCCTTCTTGCATTATTTATGAGTCCAGTATGAATTTGAATAATCATCTCATTTTGTCTTTAGGGTGTGCTTTGCTTTTGGTGGTGCAATCAAGGACCTTGTACAGGACATCACCCCAACCACGCTAACGCCCGGAGTGTTGGCAACTCTTCGGCAGGCTGACTTTTTGGCCAACCAGGTAAGAGGACTGTTTTATATAGGATTTATGTATTTGTGGTTAGTCCTAGAATGTGAATATTGGAGGCAAGTTGTTTTTATTAGATCTTGAAATCTATAGGAGTTTGCTTGAAACTTCTGTAAATGAACATGCTTTTGGAAAATTCCATTCCTTTATCAGGTTTAATTTTATGTAAAGAAGGAATAGAAAAAAAACATGTTCTATACTCCAAGTCACCTTGGAGTATAAAACTGCAATGCAATTTAGAAGTCTAAATTCCAGATGATTGACATATTTGGAGAACCTGGTGATAATATGAGTAAAATAATGAAGTATCTTGAAGTATATGGTGCATTTACCTACATAGAAGCAACATAAGCTTAAGATTCTTCTACTTGTTATCAGAATATTATCTGGTTTTCTTGGAAACATTTTAAATACTAATATTCAATATACAATTTTCAGGTGTTGGCAGAATCTGGGTTTACCGAGAAGCTTGCTCAGATGCCAGTAGTGTTGATTCCAGTGCATTTTGATCGCGATCCTGTAACGCGCCTCCCATCCTGCCAGCGCTCTCTTGTTCTCAGACCTTTCATCACGCATGACTTCATGACTGGCATTCCTGCACTACCTGGGAAACACATCTCACCTGAGGTAATGTTTGAAACTCCATAAATAAGTGAGATATATGAACCCCTTAATAGGAGTGGATTAAAATTTTGGAATAATGTGAAAAACATTAATCTAATGGTGTTTATGAACAATATTTTGGGAAATATGTGACTAACATATTGACTTGAGTCTCTGTAAGAGTTTTATAATCTTTGAAAATCTGGATTTTTGTCCAGATGTTACTTTGTGAGTTCAAATGAATATACATATAGCAAATGTGATATACTAGATGTATTATGGTAGATGAGAAAGGATAATTGTATTTAATTTAATATTTTTTGGAATTGTTACAAATTAAATTGAGAAAGTAGTTAGAAAGTTATTTATTCCTGCTATGAAAGTGATTGATGTTATAGTTGCTGAACAGATCCAATTAACATCCTTTAATCAGCAATTGTCAGTCATTACGCAGATAGGCAGCCAAGTATGAGCTTCTTTCCACTAACATTCCCTCTTACCTTGCAGCTGGTAAACAAAATGGTGGCAGAGATGCTGGGCGTCCCGGGGATCAGCCGAGTGTTATACGACTTCACCTCCAAGCCACCAGGAACGACCGAGTGGGAGTGACCGTGCCAGCACCATCTCCGTCAGCTGACCATGACAGGCGGCTGAGGGACGGGAAGTGCTAGATCTCATGTCTCCTTTCCTTTGAGATTCAGTGGTTGCCTTGGACAATTAAAAAGAGTGCATAGTAGTGTGAGGTCGTAAGGTAAAAAAAATACTTAGAACTCAGGTCAAAGGTTTGCATGAACACAAGTGATCTCCCTCTTATGGCTACAGTAAAGTGTCAATGAGGAGAGAACAGAAAAAAAAGATAGAGAGAGAGAAAGAGAGAGAGGAGTAGTAAAGAAAAAATCAAAGATGTGATGGTAAAGACAATAAATGGCACCTCATAAATCTCATTGTATAGACAAAATTTTACAGTGAGATTCATTATACATTTTCACCAAGATATAAAGAGAACTGAACTTTTGAGTGTACATTATCACCAAAAAAGGAAACCCTGATAATGCTTTGCCACAGAAGAATCCAAATACCTGTTTAGGCATACCATTTATATATCTGCCTACAGTATGGTAACAGCTACCGGCCAGTCGCTGCACACAGTTTTAAATGTTCCTTTTTGTTTTTTTTTATGGAGAGCATCCAATTTAATTTATTTCTACAATTCTTCTTTTTTCTTTTTCTTTTTACTCAAATATTTTTTATATATTTCCCCCTTTTGTTATTTTGCAAAAGTGGCGCTTCAAAAGTGTATGTTGACCCCGAGGCTTTGACCGGAGCTCAGGGTTTGCTCGTGTGTGTGCGTGCGCGTGCGTGTCCAGTGGTGATGTGCATGGCGCTGGATGACTCTGGTAGCTCAACATGGCTGTGATGACTAGACCGGTCGCCATGATGCGGGTGGGTGCTGGGGAGATGCTCTTGTCCAGCCTCTCAAAGACGTGGGGTGGGAATAGGGACATTGGGGTGGGGTGGGGTAGGGATCTAAGAAAAATACAAGGGATGGGGATGGGGATATCATGGGGAATTCAAGATTACAGAAAGAAAAATATGAAAAAAATAAAAGTAGAAGATGAAGACTACGACGACGATGAAGAAGAAAGATAAGAGGATGCGATGGTACAGTTTCTCATTCATTCCAGTGCTTGTGTACGTGCACTGAGCTTTTGAACATGGAAGACAAATATACAGTAATGATCACATAGAGTGGGTCTGTAACTATGAACTCCACAGCATGATTTCTGAAGAGAGGATGGCTGCAACCTTGTGGATGAGAAACAGAACCATTAAGCCGATATTTGAGTTTATTTCCAGTGATTTTAATGTATGTAGTTATATTAGACATTATATTGGTAATGTACAGTCTTTTGAAATTTGCTCTCAGAGATCCACTTAAAGAGGCTAAAGAACTTTCGAAAATGTTTTGCACAACTATTGTGTTCATTTAGATGGAAGGAGCTAGAAACATTCGGTGAAAAAATATTTGGCAGTTTGATTGTATTATAATTGTTAGTTTTTTATCACTTGCTTTATGGATCTATAATACCTACAAAATTATATTGAGAAATAAATATGACTTTAAATCTCTCTGTCTTTTCTTTTTGCCAAAGTTTACAGGTATGGTAATCTTCTACATCCAAAATAGAAGTGTTCTTTAACATGTATTCAATCTATGGTAATACAAGGAGACACTTCGGTGAGCTGTGTTTCCTACAAAAAGACTGGAACTCGGTAAACACTCAAATGAGGTACATCACAGATTATCATAGAAATTAGATTAATGACAATAATTTCACTTCGCTCGTTTGACTGCGTACTAAGGCACCCAATGAGATGTTCCCCGACCGGTTCCCCACTCAGTTCACCACTTGACCCTGCCCAGTCAACACACCGGGTGGAGCTCTTCCTCACTTCGTTTTTTTGAGAGATCGTCTGGACTTTGGATACTTTCTATAGAATTGACTGGTAAGCCATCAATTCTTTACACACAACAGCAAGCTGTTAGTGTTTTGTGGCTACATTTTTGCGCCTTTTGTGATTGCTGTCACTTCCACTTGCCTGTCTGCTTTACAGGAAGGTGGTATGTCGGAGCGGGGTAGCAATAAACCTGAATCGCCAAGGCGTTCTTCAGGCAAGAAAGGCGATAAGAACAGTTCCAAGGAACATAGTTCAAAGGCACAGACAAATAAAGAAGACTCTATTAAAGCTACTGAGTGGTTTTATTAACAACTTCACTCGTTCAGAGCCTGAGACTTCTAATTCTGTTCACCGTCCTCATGATATTTCGCTGTCTGATGGCGAAATTACCGACAGTGATACTACTGGGCCCGACCCTTTAGATCGTTTGGATGAAGTCATCAGCCCTGCCCAGCTTAATAATTCAGATCACAGTGAATTTCAAAAGGCTTTAGTGGATTTAGCCGGGTCTTTTCTTGGAGAAGAAGAAAAGGGTGAGGCATTATCAGACAAGCTGGCCAACATTCTAAACGACAGTTTACGTCGAAGACCAAGTGATGACTCTGTGAAAGCCACGGCTGCAAAAATTAAACTTCCTGCCAATGTGGACAACTTAAAAGTACCCGTCACAAATAACGACATCACCCAGGCTTTGAACAATGGTGGGAAACTTCTTGATGCCCGTCTTACACGGACAAATTGCCTCATATCCAAAGCCATTGTCCCCATTGCTAAGCTGTTAAGTGATTTAGGAGAGAAGAAAAATCACCCAACAAACTTCTATCTTACAAGTTTGAACGATAGCCTGAGGCTTTTGGCTGCTGCCTTCAATTATCTTAATCATATACGAAAAGAAGTGGCTCGTATTCACGTGAATGACTCGGCTCTAACCCACCTTACTAGATGGGATTGTGAAGTGGGAACAAATGAACTTTTCCCCTTTGATGTTGTCAAAAAATGTGATGAGATACACAAGACAAAAAAGCTGGGGAGGCCTCAATATAAACAGAAAACCAACCTGCACGACCAACCCAGGAGATTCAAGCCTTACTATAACAAGAGACAGGTTGACAAAACCTATAACCAGGGATATCCCCCATCTAGGTACAATTATAAGCCTTTTTTAGGCCAGAAACAGTCTCAGGAGGAAACTGTACAACAGGCACCCCCGTTAACACCGTCCCAGGTGAGCACATGTATTATATTAACCAGCTTAACACCCCTAAAACTTTATAGGGGGAAAAGGTTTATTTATATAAATGATCGGTGGAAAGCGTTAACAAGGGATAAATTAATTCATGATATAATTTCAGGCAACGTTATCTCCTTTCATCAGTTGCCAACTCAAGACAAACCTCCAAACTCACTTGTTTTCTCTCGTAAGAATCAACAGGCCTTAGACTTAGCCATGTTGGAATTTATTGGTTGTGGTATAGTCGAGGAATGTATTAGACCATTACAAGGTTCATGTTTTTATTCGAATATTTTCCCCACAATCAAGAAAGACGGCTCTGCTAGAGTTATATTGAATCTTAGAGAGCTAAATGAATTCATTACTTTCATTCATTTTAAGATGGAGACCATTGCGGATGTTTTATCTATGATATCCCCAAATTGTTATTTCATGACCATTGACTTTAAACATGCCTTTTTCTCTATTTCTGTTAAGCCAGACCAAAGAAGGTGGCTTCGTTTTCTATGGAATAATGCTCACTGCCAGTTTGCTTCTCTCCCTCAGGGCTTATCATCAGCCCCTAGATTGTTTACAAAGTTGTTAAAACCGGCACTGGCATATTTGCGAAAATTAGGAATGTTAATATCGTGTTACATTGACGACTGTATTTTTATTGCTTCATCGAAGGAGGAGCTGTTGTATAACGTGAATTATGCAATGCAATTCTTTGATTCATTAGGTCTGACAATTAACATCGTAAAGTCGATCTTGGTTCCTACTCAAAGAGTGAAATTTCTGGGCGTTCTTCTAGACTCGATCAACATGGCGGTAGCATTGCCTGATGATAAAATGAAGCGGATTCGATATGAGGGTAGTTTATTACTGAATAAGAAAATTACTACTTTGCATGAATTATCTTCGTTTATCGGATTGGTTGTGTTTGCGGGTGTTGCCGTTCCTCAGGCACCGTTACATTATAAATACTTGGAGATCGTTCGGAATATGGCACTTATTAAGAGCAAGGGAGGTTATGAGGCACACACCTTTTTGGATGTACATTCTCGTGACTTGATTCGCTGGTGGGTCGATCACATCACTTATCAGACTAAATCTATCATAAATCCTCCTCCTGATTTAGAAATTCGTACGGATGCCTCACTAACAGGCTGGGGAGCGAAATTAGGCTCTATAGTAACTGGTGGAAATTGGAATAGCGATGAATTGAATCATATAAATTGTTTGGAATTGAAGGCTGTATTGTTGGGGCTAAAATCTCTATGCAGAGAACATAGAGACACGTTAGATTGAGGTCAGACAACACGACAGTCATAGCTTGCATTGATCGCTGCGCAAGTAATAAAGTATCGTTATTGACGATTGTCGAACAGATTTTTGAATGGACAAACATGAGAGGCATCACATTATCAGCCGAGTATATTAAAGGTTCGGAGAATATCGAAGCAGACCGGGAGTCACGAATAAGGAATAATGATCTAGAATGGATGCTCGATCGTAACATCTTTTCTGCTTTATGCAAAAACTATTTTGTGCCAGAATTAGACTTGTTTGCCACCAGGATAAATGCTCAATTACGTAATTTTGTAGCTTGGAAACCAGATCCTGATGCTTCGTATATCGATGCCTTTACCATACCTTGGTCATGTGGTTGCAACTATGCCTTTCCACCTTTCAGTATTATCGGGAAAATGATCCAGAAAATGCAAGAGGAAAGAGCGAACGACTCTTTTAGTAATTCTTCCTCTTTGGCCGACAAGAGTCTGGTTCCCAAGAGCACTGCAATTATTAGTGGAGGATCCTGTAATATTGCCTCGGAACTGCCTCACTCTTCCACAGGACCCATATCGCAAACATCCTCGAGCTGCAATGTTGAGACTCACAGCGATGGTGCTATCAGGAGATCTTTCGAAAGTCAAGGCCTTTCGCCAGAAGTTGCAACCTTTTTACTTGGGTCATGGCGAAATACAACAAAATTACAATATAGGTCGCATATCGAGAAATGGATGTCATTTTGTATCCAAGGGAAAGTTAATCCTTTTCAACCATCTGTAGGTGTACTTCTGGAATTCCTTCTCATTGAATACAAGAAAGGGAAAAAATATAGCTCCATGAATACATTACGATCTTCTATTTCTGCGATTGGGAATATTGACGGTAAACCAGCAGGTCAACACTTGTTGGTATCCAGATTTATGAAGGCAGTTTTTCAAGAGAGGCCGGCTCTCCCTAGATATAACGTAACATGGGATCCTGAGGTTGTGCTTGAATATATAAAGACATTAGGACCGAACAAACATCTTAGGATTAATCAATTATCCAGGAAATTAGTAATGCTAATGCTGATCTTATCCGGGCAACGTTGTCAAACATTACATAAGTTAGATGTAAGGAATATGAATATTACCCATTCTAAGGTAGTATTTACTATTGGAGATATGCTAAAGACTTCAGGACCAAAGAGACATCTATCACAAATCAGTTTTAAGGCTTATGCACCCGATAAGAGGTTGTGTGTACACACAGCACTCAGACAATATTTGGAAAAGACTTTAGAAAAAAGGGGGAAAGTAACCTCTTTGTTCATAAATACAAAATCATACGGTAAACCAGCATCAAGGGACACATTAAGACGATGGACGAAGGATATAATGAGGGATGCTGGGATCAATTTATCAATCTTCGCTCCTCACTCGACTAGGTCAGCCTCATCAAGCAAGGCAGCGGCTTATCTGCCTCTGTCAACCATCATAAAAACAATAGGTTGGTCCAAGAAATCCACCTTCACAAAATATTATCACAAGCCTGTTAAAGATTTACACTTTGAAGATGCTGTATTAGCATAATATAAAGCTATTAGCTAGCTTTATGTAAAAACAATTCAGATTGGCTATGTATTTGTACATATTACTGTGTAAAATTTGGGTAATAAAAGGTTTTGTTCAATTGCATTTTCCTTTATGTATGTGTAGTAGTTTTGAGTAACCACTCTAAACCTCTCATTGGGTGCCTTAGTACGCAGTCAAACGAGCGAAGTGAAATTATAAGATTAAGCGAATACTCACCGAGTGTGAAGGTTAATCTTAATTTCACGAGCGTTTTACTGCGTCACTTAGGCACTAAATGTCCTCCCATACCCACCCCTTTAATAAAATATACAATCACATCAAAATTTCTGGTTCACTCAAAACTACACTCTGAAGACTGAGTGGGGAACCGGTCGGGGAACATCTCATTTAGTGCCTAAGTGACGCAGTAAAACGCTCGTGAAATTAAGATTAACCTTCACACTCGGTGAGTATTCGCTTAATCTTATAATTTTGTTACCATATTGATGATTTTGAAGTGTTTCTCAGTTTTTGATGAGGAAAAACCAAGAGATGAGAAGGTTTATTATTAACCTGTATTAGTAATGACAATTACATCGAATTTCAAGTACAATGAATTTCAATTTAGCCCTCTTAGACCAGCCATAAATGCACCTTGTTCACTGTTGAAGGTGTAACTATTTTATTTCTAAAATAAATTTACAGCTTTGTCAGTTACAAAAATTAAAATTCTTATATTTGATTTTTAAGAAATATATACTCAAGTCTACTTCTAGCAGATAACTTTATCCCAATAACATCCCAGTACCATTTTGTTCACAATATTACATATTAAATTGTGCTGCCACCTATTTCTTTATTCTTAAGCCATACAAGCACTACATACGTCTTCACTAAATTAGTGGTAAAGAGGTGGTCAGAACCCTCTCTCCTATAACACTTGAAGTGTCTTTTAGATTCAAACTACATAGTTATTAAGCACTGAAATACTACATCTCTCTTTTTTTTAAAGAGGGCTAGTCCTTAAGTTATTTTCTTTGCATTATTCTTTGCAAAATATTTGCCACTTCAAATATCTTTATCAAAACCAAATGGAGAAGAATGTTATCTGTATTTTAAAGTGTGTTGGCGCAAGCAAATAACTACCCCTCTATATAGCCACCTTTATTCTTATTTGCTTTGTAATCTACACCTCCAAGGGGAACCCCTGCTTTATATATGTAGTATATGTATATGTACATGTACAGTGCTTGCATGTGTGCTTGCATGCGTGTGAGTGTATGATCTCTATATATATAATATATATATTATACATATATATATATATATATATATATATATATATATATATATATTGTATATTTATTTTATATATATATATTATATATTAGAAATTATACACACTCTGCACGCACGCACGCAAAAACACACACACACGCACGCAGACATACACGCGCGCGCGTGCACACACACAAACACACACACTTTCTCTCTCTCTCTCTCTCTCTCTCTCTCTCTCTCTCTCTCTCTCTCTCTCTCTCTCTCTCTCTCTCTCTCTCTCTCTCTCTCTCTCTCATGTGAATGAGTGAATGAATTTGTCTGTCTGCCTGTCTGCCTTCGTGTGTGTCTGTCTGCCTGTCTCTGTCTGTCTCCATATGCGTCTGTCTCTGTCTGTGTGTCTGTGTATCTGTCTGTGTGAACCAATATATTTTATACCGAGTCGCCAGAAAGTGAATAGAAAATAAAAGGAAGAAAAACATCTTCGCTATTATTAAAAAAGATAGAAACGGAAGTAAGCCGAGTGGGAAACTATACAGGCTGAATAGAAAACGAGCTGCATAAAAAGTATTGTTGCAAATTTGGCGGTCAGTTAAGGTCAGAAGCTCGGCAGTAGCGGGTGCTGTTGGTCGAGTTAAACATCACGGTTGACTGTCGACGTCGGTCTCGTGACAAGGTCGACGCTTTTACCCTTTGAGACATTTATTCGGTAAGTTTTTTTTCCAAGTTATCTTTTGTTGGTATATGTTGTTGTCTTGTCCTCTATTACACGAGTTTGTTGCTATGTTTACCTTATTATTGTGAGAAGGAGGAAATAGTTTCATTCTTTATATCGATGTGGTATAGTTACATCAGTGTTATTATTACAAATAAACATGCACATCTGAATAGTTAGTGTTCAGTTATGGGCGTTACTTAAAAAGTTTACGTTAGATAATATAGCTCACTTCGTAGTCACATAAATTAATTATTCATGTTGCTATGATGCCATTCAAAATCTCCTACAAGATGTTTCCGATGAACCATTATAAATTAATGAAAAGAAATCTTAAACCATTTATTGTGCGTCGCGAAAGCATTGATTTCAAGAGGTTATTTGAATTTCTTATATGATTCAGGACCTTTCAAGAAATTATTCTAAGAGAGATTACTGTGATTTCCTCTGACACGGAAAATATTGTAAAATGTAGTTAGGGTTCATTTCCCGCGGGCTAAGTGTGTACCTGCACTTAATCCTCACCAACGCTTAGGCTTTGCGGTGCGGCCGTTGACAATCCCAAAGCCACTAATGTGGATGGTTGATGATAGAGCCATGCTTGCTCAAGCGCCTGGAAATCCGAGCAAGATCTTCAGTGTTCTGGGATAGGGAAATAGATTAGACCAAGTCGAAAATTCAACCATTTGGATGGTTCTTGGATGGTACAATCAAGTTGATACATGTTTGTGGCAAGAACCTTAAACTCTTAACGCAGAAGTTTGCAGCTTTTATCTGGCTTTTGGTGTTATGGAAAAGGTGAGAATGTCAGGTACGAGAGTATTTTGTATTCTAAATATCGGAAAGAAGGACTAATGTCCGTATCTCTACGGTATTTGTGTGCTTCTGGTCTTGTTGTATTGTACAAGAGTGAGACTCGAACAATAGTCTAGAAAATAGCCTAATCTCGTCCGTAGCAAGTCGCTACATTTAATTACGAGATCTCATTGGAAAGTCTGTGTCAGAACATATGTTGGCGTGTGAAACTGGTATGAGACTTTACCATTTGGTCAAACGAGTGCTGACTATGGCTCGATGGGGATATGCCATGTTTCCCAAAATGAAGGTCCCGTTCATTGAATAAACTCTAAAAGGGACTGTAATAAAGGATCCCAAGAGACCGGTCGTCTAATTTTGAATCAGATTACCAGATGCTGCGGTTGGGAAGGATATCTGCTTGGAGGCTTGCGAGATGGGACTTGATCTTGGTGGTTGTGACGAAACACTCAAAAAGCGAAATTAGTTAAAAAAAAGTCACGTTCCAAAATAATACTTGCCAAACTAGAATTCATTTAAAGGAAATTCTATAATTGCCATGAGCGCTCCTCAAAAAGCGAAATTAGATTTAAAAAAGTCACGTTCCAAAATAATACTTGCCAAACCCGAATTAATTTAAAGAAAGTTCTGTAATTGCCGTTGAGCGCTCCTCCCAACCAGATAAAAACAGTTGCATAGTTTATCGCAACATTGCAACACATTCCCCAAATTCATCGAAAGCCCTCTCGCTATTTCACATAATGACCCTGAGTACTCACGCAATAATAAATGAATGAAATGGGGGAAAATACCATAGATTTACTACACATCACACGGTCACTTGAAACAATGTAGACTATTTGTAAATGAGACTCCGGGTGTTATATCACAAGCCTATTGTCATCTCTTTTGTTCTGATTGTCTGTAACGCGGGACTTTAGCAAATGAGACCTTTTATTGTTCTATTTATTGTTGGAAAATGTGTCAGTGTGTGGCTCTGAATATTTAATTGTAATATCTAAAAGAAACGGAATAAGAAAAGAGAGAAGGAGGGAGGAAGGGAGGAAGGAGGGAAGGAGGGAAGGAAGGAAGTGAGAGAAAAATGGAAAAAGGAAAAGAAAGAAATATATATATATATATATATATATATATATATATATATATATATATATATATAGAGAGAGAGAGAGAGAGAGAGAGAGAGAGAGAGAGAGAGAGAGAGAGAGAGAGAGAGAGAGAGAGAGCGAGAGCGAGAGCGAGAGCGAGATATATATATATATATATATATATATATATATATATATATATATATAGAGAGAGAGAGAGAGAGAGAGAGAGAGAGAGAGCGAAAGAGCGAGAGAAAAGTCATCAAATTATTGCCTAATGCTATTTACATGTTACCAGGCTCGTACACATACAACTGCAGCCAAGATGAAGAGAGTTCGACTATTACTGCTGACACTAACTTTTCAGGTACGTTTCTTCATTTCCATTTCTCTCAGAGTATTTTCTTCCGAGGAAGATGTAGACAGTCAGTGTATTAAGTCTGTATTTCTGTCTGTATATATATGTCTCTCCCACCCCCTCTTCTCTCTCTTCCTTTCTCCCTCGTTTCTCTATCCCTCTCTCTCTCTCTTTCGCTCTTTCTTTCTCTCTCTCTCTCTCTCTCTCTCTCTCTCTCTCTCTCTCTCTCTCTCTCTCTCTCTCTCTCTCTCTCTCTCTCTCTCTCTCTCTCTCTCTCTCTCTCTCTCTCTCTCTCTCTCTCTCTCTCTCTCTCTCTCTATCTCTCTATCTATCTCACCCTCTCTCTCCATCTTTGTCAAATTTCCTCTGATTTCATGAGTTAAATGATAACTGGTCTGTTCCACTTCTCAGTTATAT
>BOPN01000459.1:482733-485233 GCA_017312705.2 Penaeus japonicus
AAAGGCTATCTAATACAAGTGAAAACTCATTCAAGGTAATAAATGAATGAAAAATTAAGCAAAATTACAAAAGAGGTAATTATAGAAGCCTAAAACAGATGTTTTAGGCATAATCTGCAACAGGAGGCTGAACGGAGATAACACAGACGCGCTGCATAATCAAGATTTTGCGAAAACTATAAAGTAGGAGGAGACCGACTGGTACCAAGATTCAAAATCTACACTAGAAAAACCCAATAGTGATTCAGTGAAAAATGCAAGCAAACGAGAGATGATAAAGAGCACCCATAGAAAAAGTTCAAAGCAAGGTCTCGACTAGCGCACACACACACACACACACACACACACACACACACACACACACACACACACGCACACACACACACACAATGAGGATGAGTTAGTATACCCAAACCATGAGAGAAGCACAGATTTTACAAAGGGCGTAATTAACATAAGTGCAAATTAACCTGAGCTCTTCTATAAATCACATAAACAGTTCAACTAAAAGCGGGATTAACACTGAAGCAAGGGAATTTACCGCAAGCATGGAAACTGGCAAGTATAACACCATTGTAAAAACGGTGACAATATAAGTCATCTGAGTCACAGATCAGTTTTTCTAACTAATATAACAAGTAGGCTGATAAAAAAAAATAATTAGGAAACAACGAATCGAAGTACTTGAAAAAAAAAAAGTTTTTGAGATGTAGCATAAGCTATGTCTAGATATTTAAAAGGCTTTTGATAATATGTAGGCTAACATGGAAATTGAACTTTCTATCCGGTATTTCTATAACAGTAATTAAAGGAAAACACTCTACATTCAGACGAGTAACTAGTTGACTTGCACAAGGATTCAGTCTCCCATTGATTAGGTTTATTATTTTCGAGTCACTGTCTAAAGACATTTGAGGACAATGCAAATATACAAAGAACGTCGGTAAACGAAGATTTATATCAAAGCCTCTACAACAGCAGTTCCTAATCTTTTTCGATGCGCTGAATCTTAATGAAATCCACCGCATACTTACCAAATCATGAAATAAATTTTGATTAATCAAAATTCAAAAATATAGTACACAAAATTAGCAAAAAAAAAAGTTTCCCAGTGTCAGCCTCAGAGTCTATGGCTAGGCCGTAACAATTCCAACAAATAAAACAATTGCACAAGCCTATCATCACTATAATCATTATAAAATGCATTCTATCATACTGCTCCGGTTCCATTAAATATGACTATATAGAGCCATCAAATTAAAACGAAATTACAATACAATTTCGAATACCTCCGTCGATCCCCTGAGACTAACTGATTCAGCGAAGCTCCGGAGTTTGATCGAACCCAAGTTTTAAGAACCACTGCTCCATCAAATCAAAAGAGCTGTACTTGGAAGGTAATAAATCCTACTCTTGTTTACGCTACAGTCGCATGGATCCCCTACTTACGGAAGGACGCAGACAAAGTGGAGTGTTCAAAGAGCAGCCACTGGATGGACACCAACGATAAGGACTTAAAAATCTGGAAAGACGAGGGAGCGACGTGGTTATTCTGTACAGCTGTTGAAGGAACGATGAAAATAGACAAGGAATATTCTAGATTTTCTAACACAAGAAGAGCAGGTCACAGTGAAAAAAAAGGAAAGAAAGAAAGAAAGAAAGAAAAAAGAGGCGATAATTGTGCCAAGATGTATCATTTTCCAAAAAGAATCAGTAAAGAGTTGAACAACCTCAGTGAGATTGTTGTGTGTGCTAGAAACGTCTATCATTAAAAAAAGGTATAATCTAGATATAGTAGACTGCACCCCTGAGATGAGCTCTCTCTAACGTACTGAAATAAGTAGGTAAGAACTACTAGGTAAGACCACTCTCTCTCTCTCTCTCTCTCTCTCTCTCTCTCTCTCCCTCTTTCTGTTTGTTTCTGTTTTTTAATTATCTTTTTACGTGCATTTGTGTCTGTGTTTGTGAATATGTGTCTATTTGCGTATGTGTTCGTTCGTACGAGCAGCCGTACATATGTCTCTCACTCTTACTCCTTCCGTCTCTCCCTACACACAGGGATAGATTGCAAATGTGTGTTTATCTCGGTGACCGTTTATCTGTCTATATATGGCAAGATCTTGATAGCAAACGGCAGTGGCATCACCTGCAGCACACACAGTAGGAAACATCCTCTGCCGGTAAGCGAAGACACCTAACATAAACCTGCCAGGACCGTGTGTCAGGAGCTGTCACAGGCAACTGCCACTCCGAGATGTCTATCACTCAATCGAAAATATCTCGTCTTGTAAATCATGAGGACGAGCATGTAGATTGACAGGATTTTACAGACAGATATATTCTGACTGACATTGCTTCTGATGTCTTGATATGGAAATGATTAATCTCCTGAAATATGTATTGAAGAATGTCAAATTTTATGCGAGAATTAAACGTTGAAGATTTTGCAGGCAATGTGGTGACATAGCATCTTCGGGAGCATTTTAGATGGAAACTAATG
>BOPN01000460.1:10000-12500 GCA_017312705.2 Penaeus japonicus
ATGATTGCATTTGATGATTGCATCTGATGATCGTACAGGTGATGAAATTGTTGCTTTGCAAATTTTAGAAAAAAACTTTATTTCTACCCTTACGATAATTCACTCGGCTCGCTCGCAGTACTTTCTGTTCTTCTTATAGACCGCTCACTCAGAGAAGAAAAGGCTGTTTGTGGTCTACCTAGTTGCTCAGAATTTGCATTGGCATGACATGGTTCCGGCCAAATTGCACAACAGCTTTTTTGCGTCTTCTCTTGAAGTGAAGTTATTAATGTTCGCACCTGGATAGGGTCAATAATTTTCTAGAATGATTAATGAATAGTAAGTTTTTGCAGCCCACTTTTTCCAAATTGTCATATGCTTTCCAGTAGTTAGAATAATTAACTTGTCTCCCGGCAAAACTCTTTAAAAACCTACTACCCTTCAATCATCCTGCCAACATTTTACTTAATTTATCTAAATTTGCTCTCGTATATATCCACTGTTTTGTCAGGGTTTCCAATTAATTCAGAATTTTCGAGGCAACAAAAAACAGACAAACAAAAAACAAGTATATTCCATGAAAAGCTAGTGTGGGTGCCTTATTTGGTATGATCGTGCTTTATTATATCGTCATCAAATATAAATTCCACTTCACATATGGTACTGGTATTCGCTGTTGTAAATTCTGAAATGGAAACATACATATATAATACGAACAAAGACACAAAACATGTATACAGAAAATTAAAGAAATAGCTGCAAACTTAAGGAAACATACACATTATTATCACAGCAATGTTTTCTTTAATCATACACAAACAAATATACCGAACAAATATAAATGTAGAGACAAGGCATAATAAAAAGCTAAAACTTAAAGTATTGATAATAGCTGAGAATTATGAAGTATCCGAACATTAGAGTCAAATGATTCTCCTCTGACCTAAGTATTTTCTAAACAACTACAGCACTTTTTGGTTGATGTCATCAGGTAATTGTGGTTGTGGATCTCCCTCAGTTTTGTTCAGTCCTGCTACTTGAGCTACTTTTGGCTGATCAGCATCTTGTTTTGATTAGATTTAAAATATTTTCCACCATGCTTTTTTTGTGTACAGACTGGCTTCAAAACATAGATAAGGATTTTATTACTACAAAATATATGTGTTTTAAAGAGATTATAGACTAGAATTTTTGATTGTCTATTAAACAAGAAGCAAAGTTTGGGCAAGGAACATTCTAAGTCTGATAGCATCCTCTAGGCCTGGCTAATAGGGCAACAATTCCTAACCTCAGTCAGTTCCCAGAGTTCTAATAGCCAGACTCAACCCTGTTCTCTGAACTATCTGTAACCGGCTAACCCTCTATTATGTTACAGTAAAACTACATTCTACAGGGATTGGTACATCTAAGCTGACATTTAAACGTTTTGAGTGGTATTAGAACTGCATAATAACACTTTTTAAACTTATGACATAAACTTTAAATCCTCATTATCCGCGAAATAAATAGCGGGATCTGGATAAAAAAATGCTCTAGATCTGGCTCGCTTAACTACATTAGATTTCGCCAAAAAAGGTGATAATTTCAGATCTATTTTGTCACAGAGTCAAATAAGGACAGTGGAATCGTAAATTTAGAATGCTTAATCGTGTTTGACTCTGTGGATATACAGTATATATGCAACTCATAAGTAGCAATGAACATGTAGCTAAGGATGTACCTAAATAATATATCAACACTAGTAAATATATATGTATCGAAGATATACCTCACTTGAAAGAAGTGCTTTCTTTGCAGCTAAACGATTTATCCCTAAGAAGCTCACTGATATTTTCTCATTTTATCATTCCTCTTCAAAGATATCAGTTGGTGCTTCTCTCGCTGTCGTAAGCAAACCGAAAATGTCAACAAACCTATGATATGAACTCTTAGTTTTTATCATAATCATGCCCTCTAATATGCTTCCAAACCAGCATACTTAAGTATCCATATCATTATGATGAGCCTGCTCTTAAGAACCTCTATTATATCATTCAAGAATCTCCTCGAAGCCAATGCTGGAAGTTTTATTACATTCGGTCTTTCTTCATGTAACGTAACCCTGCATAATTTCTATCCCAAATGATCTTGATATATTTAATGCGTAAAAAAATAATAACCTGAATATACATTGGATATACCGACAGATCTTCCCAGCAGAAGTATTTTCTCTACTACTTGTGCATTCAATATGCTGATCTAACGTAATCCCGAGTCTATAAGGATTCCTGAGTCATCCATATGCTTTGTTTTGTTCAGCTTATCCTATTCATGTAATATCCATCTGCATCTTCAGCTTGGCAGTCCAGCCATACATCTTGCCAAGATCAGAATGCCGTTCAGGGATATTCTCATGACCACAGCAGATTCATGACCTTATTACCCATTATATTTGACTAACAAATAGAATTGGTCGTAATGCCGATGAAGTAGAGTCTTTAAAAGAACCACTCAACTTCATGGCTTGTGGAGTTTGTTGATT
>BOPN01000460.1:28525-36025 GCA_017312705.2 Penaeus japonicus
TAAGGGGGGAAATGAAAGGTCACAGAGCCCAGAGAAAGAAGTGCCACTGAAGGAAAAGGGGATAAGAGGTCAAGAGAGAGAAAGGGACGAAGAAGAATAGGAAAACGGAGAAGACGAGAATAATAAAAAAAAATATGGATGAGGAAATATTGATATAGCTCCAACAAACGATGATACTGGATGATGAGAGATAAGATTGTTTATTACGGAAGAGGATAGAGAGAAAGAGAGAGAGAGAGAGAGAGAGAGAGAGAGAGTTGGGCATGGCGAGAGAGAGAGAGAGAGAGAGAAAGAGAGAGAGAGAGAGAGAGAGAGAAAGAAAGAAAACGAATTGACCGACGAGATGCCCTGATCGAATATTCAAGAATCAGCTGTTTTTAATGACGTCGAGATGAGATGAGAGATTGGCGGAAGGAAGGAGACACCAAAGCGATCCCGCGGTCGACAAAGGAATCAGAGAAACGTCACCAGTCATCAGTCTGGGAGGGAAGGATCGCATCTTGCCCTTTCTCTCTTTCTCTTTCTCTTTCTCTCTCACTCATTCTGTTTTCTCTTTCTCTTTCTTTCTCTTTCTCTTTCTCTTTCATTCTGTTTTCTCTTTCTCTTTCTCTCTCTTTCTCTTTCTCTTTCTATTTCTCTCTCACCCTGTTTTCTCTTTCTTTCTGTTTTCTCGTTCTTACTCTTTCCTTTTTTTTAAATATTTTCTCTTTTCTTTGGGGAAGGATTTTCGGAGTGTGGGGGGGGGGGGTGGAGGGCGAGGGTGGAGGAGACATTCCTTTGAGGCAAAGGGTTAGACGTCTAGTATTTTATTTTTTGCCTGTTTGTTTGTTTGTTTGTCAAGTCATTCGCGTTTGCACTATCATCCTTTCGCCATCGTCATGCACCCCCATCATTCACCATTAACATCCATTCCCCCCATTCACTTGGATGTCACTAACACAGGTGCGGCGAGGGCTTAGCATTAGACCCATTCACTTGTCCCGTGTAAATTCGCCCGTAAGGAGGCGGGGCTTAATTGTATTGTGCGTCTGTGTTGATGTCGTTGGATAGGGGGAGGAGGGGAGGGGGGAGGGAGGAATGGGTTGAGAAGGGAGGGGGAAGGGGGAGGGAGGAATGGGTTGAGAAGGGAGGGGGGGAGGGGGAGGGGGAGGGAGGAATGGGTTGAGAAGGGAGGGGGGGGGAGGGGAGGGGGAGGGAGGAATGAGTTGAGAAGGGAGGGGGAGGGAGGAATGGGTTGAGAAGGGAGGGGGGAGGGGGAGGGGGAGGGAGGAATGGGTTGAGAAGGGAGGGGGGAGGGGGGAGGGGGGATGAAGGGGATATGAGATGGGTGGGAATAGGTCGGAGCGGAAGGGTGCGAGGAGGAGGAATTGTGGGATGAGGGGGCTGTAGGTGAGGGTAGGGGGTGGGAGGGGGCAAGGCAGGAATTATCCCGCTTGCTTCATGATGAGGAAGGGAGGTGGAGGAGGGAGGTGGAGGGGGAGGGGTACGGTGCATATAAGGTGGGGGGGGAGGGGGGTTGCAAGAGAGTGAGAGGGTGAATGTCAGTCTTATTTTGGCCTGAGATGTTGGTGAGCAAGGTATTTCTGTCCGTCTTTGTGTTCAACGTGTCGTGCTGGTTTCGCTTGCGTATTTATATAGAATATGATGTTATTTTTGAAAGCAGCGGGTGAGGTGGTGGGGAGTAGGGGTGTTAAAGTTGGATATGAGGGGTGGATGGGGCTATTCTTTCTCTCTTTCTCTCTCTGTCTCTCTCTCTCTCTCTCTCTCTCTCTCTCTCTCTCTCTCTCTCTCTCTCTCTCTCTCTCTCTCCCTCTCTCTCTCGCTCTGTCATATTTTCTATCTCCCTCTCCATCACCTTCACCCTCTCCCTCTCCCTCACCCCTCTCCTCTCCTTCTCTCTCTCCTATCCCCTCTCCCTCTCTTTCTCCTTCTCCATCTCCCTCTCCTTCTCCATGTCCCTCTTCCTCTTCCTCTCCTCCCTCCATCTCCCTCTTCCTCTTCCTCTCCTTCTTTGCTCCCTCTCTTCTCTCTCTCTCTATGTCCTTCTCTCCCTTTCTCCCTCCTTCCCTCCCTCTCCCAATCCCTCTCACTCCCTCTCTCCCTCCCACATTCCCGTAAATACAAGTGTTGGTTAAGGCTAGATTTCCCTCCAGGTCCTAGCTCAATATTTGTCCCAGGAATTATTACTCAGGACCTTTTGTTTTGAGGATAATCTTCCGTTTGATCTTTGTTATCGTGGATATGCCGTGAAAGGGACGGGGTTCGAGATGTTCAAAGGGTGAGAGAGGGTGGGAGGGAGATGGAGACGGAGGATGGGAGGATGGGAGGAAGGGAGAGTGGGAGGATATAAGAGAGGGAAGGAGGGAGAGGGTGGGAGGGAAGGAAGGAGAGAGAAGGAGAGAGAAATGAAGATAGAGAGAGAAATGAAGATAGAGAGAGAAATGAAGGTAGAGAGAGAGAGAGAGAGAGAGAGAGAGAGAGAGAGAGAGAGAGAGAGAGAGAGAGAGAGAGAGAGAGAGAGAGAGAGAGAGAGAGAGAGAGAGAGAGAGAGAGAGAGAGAGAGAGAGAGAGAACGACAGAGAAAGAGAGAAAGAGAGAGAGAGAGAAAGAAAGAGAGAGAAAGAGAAAGAGAAAGAGAGAAAAAAAAGATAAAGAGAGAGAACTCAGATTTCGATCTTGAACTGCTCCATTATACATGGTCTTTCCGAGAACACCAACTCTATTTTCTCTATTACCGAGGCATCGTTAAGGTATTAATGACAGCGCACAGGCAGTTCATGCACGATACTTATTCATGATAATCTTGCTTCTTTTGCATGATCCTAATATAGTTCAAAAGTTATTTTTTTCTAACTTTTACTTTAAACCCGAAGGAATTTTCCTTTAGAAATTGGGCTTCTCTTTAAAAAGGCATTATCAAGCATTATTAATGTCATTATTATCATTATCGTCACCATCATTATCATTATTATTATCATTATTATAATTATTTTCATTAATATCATTATTATCATTACCATTATCATTATCATCATTATCATTATTATCATTATCATCCTCATTATAATTATTGTTCTTTAAACGAGTTGCATGACAGCTTTACACTTCTCCCATCGTCATGCACTCCTTTCTGACACTCCCTGGCACTCTTTCTGGCAAGGTAGGAACTCGTGACTCCCGGTCTGAAGTTCAACGCTCCCTTCCCCTTCACCCCCCCCCCTTCCCGTGCCTCCCCCTTCCTCTACCCCCCCCCTCTCCCCTTCCTCTGCCTTGGCTAACATCCCCACCCCCTCCTCCTCCTCCTCCTCCTCCTCTCCGCCTCACCTCCCACTCTATCTCTTTAGACTCAAGCAAAGGCAGGATGAAAATAGATTCTTAAGATGTTCTTGTCTGCATGACTTTTCCTTGGTCACAGTGCCATTTTAGTCCTCCCCCCCCCCTCTTCCTCCTCCTCCTTTCTCCTCTTCCTCCTCTTTTCTCCATCTCCTCCTCCTCCTCCTTCCATCTTCTCCCTCCTCCTCCTCCTCCGCATTTTTTCTTATTATTTTTTTTTTCATTTTCTTTTATTTCCTTCTTTCCTCCTTTACCTCCGACTGAATTTTATTTTTTATTTTTCCTTCACTGTCGCCTTTCTGTCTTCGTCTTCTCCTCCCCCTCTTCCCGGCTTCGTCTTTCCTCTTCTCTTGTTTCTACTTCTCTTCCTCTTCCACTTCCCTCCATACTCCCTCCTCTGCCCCCCCCCCCCTCTTTTCAAGCCTCCCCTCCCCCTCTCTTCCCCTTTCCCCCTCCCACCTGCTAATCCTCCCATACGCTCTTCTCCTCCTCTTCCCCAAAGCCTTCTTTACCCCTCCTCCCCTCCCCCCCTCCCCATCGCCCTACTTCTCCCCCCTCCTCTCTACCCCCCCCCTTCTCCCCCTTCCTCTTCTGTGGTTTCCCAACATGGTTGCAGGGCCGGCTTGCTGTGAGAGATTGCACTTGCTCTTTTACCGGGCCGTGATGGATGGCAAGTTGCACAATGGCGCCCTTTTTTTTGTTCCGTGTCTTTTCTCTTATTTTTTGTACTTCCTGTCCCCTTTTTACTCTTTCTGTGTTTGTTGTTTCTCTTTCTTTCTCTGTTCTGTCTGTCTCGTTCATTTATATATCTATCGCTTTCTATTTATATGTCTATCTATCTATTTGTGTGCGATTCCCTATTTACATATATTTGTCTATCGATATTCCTGTCCATATACATATATATATAGACATGCTGTATCTGTGCTTGTAAGAGAGAGAGAGAGAAAGAGAGAGAGAGAGAGAGAGAGAGAGAGAGAGAGAGAGAGAGAGAGAGAGAGAGAGAGAGAGGGAAAACAGAGAGAGAGGGGGGGAGAGGGAAGAGAGGGGGGAGTAAGGAGGGAGAGAGAGAGAGGAGAGAAGAGAGAGAGAAGGAGAAAGAGAATGATAGAGAGCGAGCGAACGAGAGAGAGAGAGGGGGGGGGGTACATACAGAGAGACAGAGACAGACAGACAGATAAAGACAGAAACAGACAGACAGACAGAGATAGAGACAGAATCATAATCATCCCACATGTCCATTCCAATATATTTCTCTATCCCCCCCCCACGTCTTCGTCTGTCTTTGATCTTTCATCTCTCCTTCCTGTTCCTTTTTTCTACCCATCTCCCAGTAGCCTACGCGCCGCCTTCGATCCGTGTCAGGTCTTAAGCAGGGATGAGGACCTTTATGACCTTATAAACCTCTTGCAATGACCTGGTACTGCCAGCAGTAAACCCTTTCGGGCGTACACACACACCTATGTACAGAAATACTTGCACACACACGCACACACGCAGACGTATACGAAAACGCGTAAACACACACACACATAAGTTTACATGTTTTCTCTCTCTCTCTCTCTTTCTCTCTCTCACTTTCTCTGTCTCTCTCTCTCTCTCTCTCTCTCTCTCTCTCTCTCTCTCTCTCTCTCTCTCTCTCTCTCTCTCTTTCTCTCTCTCTCTCTCTCTCTCTCTCTCTCTCTCTCTCTCTCTCTCTCTCTCTCTCTCTCTCTCTCTGTCTCTCTCTCTCTCTCTCTCTCTCTCTCTCTCTCTCTCTCTCTCTCTCTCTCCCTCTCTCTCCCTCTCTCTCGCTCTCTCTCTCTCTCTCTCTCTCTCTCTCTCTCTCTCTCTCTCTCTCTCTCTCTCTCCTCTCTCTCTCTCTCTCTCTCTCTCTCTCTCTCTCTCTCTCTCTCTCTCTCTCTCTCTCTCTCTTTCTTTTTTTAACGGATTTAGCACATTTATATTATATTTTGTGTTATTTCACCATTTCAAGATATGACCTCGATGTACGATTTTCTCACTGGCCTGGCCTTTTAATATATTTTTATTTGTGTTATTTCCCTGTTATTGATATTTTTGTTAGTGTTATTATTATTATTATTATTACTTCTACTACTGCTACTACTATTGTTGCTGCTGCTGTTGTTGTAACTACTATTGTTGTTATAACCACGATCCTCTACCACCTTCACCCCTTACCATGACCTCCAGCACCCCTCCTCCCTACCAGTATCCCCCAGCTCCCCTCCCCCTACCACGACCCCCACCTCCTACCCCTTCTCCCCACCTTCTACCCCCTTCCCCCTGCCACGACCCCCACCCAACCCTCGCCCTCCCCTCGCCTAGCCCCCACCCCCTCCTCCTACCACGACATCCCAGATCCCTTCCCTCCACCATAATCCCCACAACTCCTCTCCTCTCCCCTTCACCCTCCCCCTCCCCCACCCCTCCCACGGGTACTCCCCCTCCCCCTCCCACGGGTACTCCCCCCCTGGCCGACCCGGGTCCGCCCTCCCACGCTTGCCATATTCGTCGAATGAATGACGAATGCCACGAAAGGGTTGCCAGCTCTTCGCCCCTCCCTCTCTCCTTGTTTTTCTTATTGTCGTTCTTTATCCTTCTCTGTCTCTCTTCTCTTCTCTTCTGTCGCTGTTTTCTTCATTTCTTTTATTTCTCTTTTTGTTTCTCTCGTTTATTTTTGTTTGTTTGTTTCTTCTGTTTTTTTCCCACGTTCTTTTTTTGTATTTCTCTAATTTGTTTTTGTTTTGTGTTCTTAGCGGTTAATTTGGATAGTTTTCTCTTTTCAAGACTTTAATGAGATGTTCAATATTCCGTTCAGGCGATAGAACAGGAATGTTACTGAGTCGGTTTCTGATCTTAAGGATTCTGTCCGGATATTTGTTGGAAATGTGTAATTTTTATTTGGACACCGATGGAGAGAGAGAGCGAGAGAGAGAGAGAGAGAGAGAGAGAGAGAGACAGAGAGACAGAGACAGAGACAGAGACAGAGATAGAGATAGAGATAGAGACAGAGACAGACAGACTGACAGACAGAGAAAAGAGAGAAAGAGAGAGGAGAGAGGAGAAAGAGGAGAGAGAGAAAGAAAGGAAGGAGAGGAAGAGGGAAAAGAGAGAAAGAGAAAGAGAAAGAGAAGGAAAGAGAGAGATCAGATACGGTGAGAGTACACCAACCCTTATGGCGGGGAGAGCGAAGAAAGGAAGAAAGAGGGTTGGGTTGATATGACCCCTCCCCCCCTCCCCCATCCCCCATCCCCTACCTTGCCTTCCCTTCCATTCCCTTCCACCTCGACATCCACCTTCCTCCCGCGCCCTCCAGGTAAGGCTCACTCCCCGGGGATGATCGGGACGCCCTCCGTAACTCACGCCCCTGGGAGTCAGCTGCGATGATAGTGTGTTGGTAGGTTGGTGCCAGCGGGAGGGAGGGAGGGAGGGAGGGGGAGGGAGGGAGGGAGGGAGGGAAGGAGTAAAAAAGAAGAGGGAGGAAAGGAGGAAGAAAATTAATTTGGAATAATTATATATTGTATTATTAATCTTTGTCTTAAATATTTTTTTTATCATCTTTCTGTCTGTCTGCTTCCCCTTTCCTTTTCTTTTGCTTCTCCCTTTTTCTTGCCTTCCCATCCCTTTCTCCTCGATTTCCTTTCCTCCTTCGTCCTCTCTTATTTCCTCTCTCTCTGTTTCCTCTTTTTCTCTTTTTCACCTTTGCTCTTTCCCTTTCTCCCTCCCTGTCCCCAACGCCTTCCCCCTCCCTCTTATATCGCCCCTTAATCTTCTCTTCCACCTCTTCCCCCTTCTTTTCCTCTCTCTCGCTCTCCTCCTCTCTTTACCTCTCTCTCTCCTCCTCTCTGTATCTCTGTCTCTCCTCCTCTTTGTATCTCTCTCTCTCTCTCTCATCTTCTCTTTATCTTTCTCTCTCTCTCTCCTCCTCTCTCTATCTCTCTCGCTCTCTTCCTCTCTGTATCTCCCTCCCTCTCCTCCTACTCCTTTTATCTCCCTCTCTCCCCTCCTCCTCCTCTCTTTATCTCCCTCTCTCTCCTCAACCCAGATGTAGTGTAAAGTGAGACTAAGCCTCTAATATATATTTTTTTCCTATCTTTACAGGTGAGTTCTTGAGCTGAGTGGCTACGATGGGGAGTGCAAGTGGCCGGTGATGGAGCGGAGGTA
>BOPN01000460.1:43525-76025 GCA_017312705.2 Penaeus japonicus
TGGTTGGTTGTTGGTTGAGCGGAGAGAGAGAGGGGATGAGATGGTGGGGGAGGGAGGAAAGGAATGGGGATACGAGTAGGTGGGTGGGGTGAAATGAGTGAGGGAGGCAGAGAGGGAGAGGAGGGGAGAGGAAAGGGGAGAGGGATGAAAGGAAAGAGAGAGAGGGAGGCAAGCAAGCAAGCAAGAGAGAGAGAGAGAGATAGGCAGGTAGGCAGGCAGACACACAGACATACAAACACACCCAAGAGACAGAGAGAGAGTAGAGAAGACCAGAGAAAAGAGGTAAAAAGAGAAGAGAGAGATATAGATAGACAAAGAGAGAGAGCGAGGAGAGAGAGAGAGAGAGAGAGAGAGAGAGAGAGAGAGAGAGAGAGAGAGAGAGAAAGAGAGAGCGAGCGAGCAAAAGCGAGAGAGAAAGAGAGAGAGAGAGAGAGAGAGAGAGAGAGAGAGAGAGAGAGAGAGAGAGAGAGAGAGAGAGAGAGAGAGAGAGAGAGAGAGAGAGAGAGAGAGAGAGAGAGAGAGAGAGAGAGAGAGAGAGAGCAAGAGAGAGAGAAAGAGAGTAACCGGGATGCTAATATCCGCGGATGGTTCTCTCTGACGTGAGCGGGGTTCGGTGACATGTCTTAGTAGGGATGCTTTTAGCTAAGAAAAAAAAAAAAAAAAAAAAAAAAAAAAAAAAAAAAAAAAAAAACGTCTGGGAGACTCGTCTTTAGATCTGGTTAGGGAGTCTTAAGGGAGGGAAGAGGTAGTGGGGAGGGGGAGATGGAGAGGGAGGAATGGGGAGAGGGAGGTGGAGAAGGAGAGAGAGGGAGAGGGAAAGAGAGGGAGAGAGAGGGAGGTGGAGGAAGGAGAGGGAGGTGGAAAAGAAGAGGGGAAGGGAAGGAGGGAGGGAGGGGGAGGGAATCTGACGTGACGTGACGAAAAAGCCGTGGTCACAGTCTTTGTCATTTGTAAAGGGAAAAAAATCAGTGTAGGGTGCGGTAGGCTAGCATTTGTGACCGGGATCGGAGAGCACGTCTGCCGTGATGACATGCGAGGAGGGAGGGGGAGGGTGGGTGAGGGACGATTGAGGAAAGGAGACCGAAGGTGGGGGCAGGGGAAGGGGAAGGATGGGGAAAAAGAGGAAGTACGAATGAGGAATAAGCCTTCTTTCTTCCTCTTTCCCTCTCCTCCTCTTCATTATTCCCCCTTCTCTCCCTACTTTTTCCTCCTTCTCTCTCTTCTCTCTCCTTCTCTCCTCCTCTTCATCATCTCCCCTCCTCTGCCTCCCTTTTCCTCCTTCTCTCAATTCTCTCTCCTTCTCTCCTCCTCTTCATCATCTCCCTCCCCTCTCCCTTCTTCCTCCGTCTCCTCCCCCTCCTCCATCGTGCGAGGGAGAGAAAGAGAGGAGGGTAAGATCGTGATTAATAAACGGCTTGACAATAGAAGGTGGGGCCCTCTCTTTCCCCTCTTTTTCGATTTACCCATCTAACTCCTTCTCTCTCTCTCTTCTCTCTCTCTCTCTCTCTCTCTCTCTCTCTCTCTCTCTCTCTCTCTCTCTCTCTCTCCTCTCTCTCTCTCTTTCTTTCTTTTTCTCTCTCTCTCTCTCTCTCTCTCTCTCTCTCTCTCTCTCTCTCTCTCTCTCTCTCTCTCTCTCTCTCTCTCTCTCTCTCTCTATCTCTCTCTCTTTCTCTTTCTCTTTCTCCCTTTCACGCACGCACAGACATATAAACCCATACATAGACATAGACACGTTTGCTCTTTCTCTCTCTCATTCTCTTTCTCTCTCGCTTTTTGTGTGTCTGTCTAACTATTTATCTGTCTCACGCACTCGCTCGTTCACTTACCTATCTCCCAATCTCTCTTTCTTTTAAGAAAAAATATTGACATATCAATGGACAGATATATAGATTACACAAATAAATATATAGATAAAGCACCAGCTAGACAAACAGTCATGGCCAGAAATATCTTTAGATAAGACCCCACTTAACTTTTCCTGTCCCTTCGCTTTCTCAAGTTGGCAGAGCATATCCCGTAGAGTTATGACGGTTCGTGCGGTAGGCGCTGCAATTTTCGTTCTTCTTTGAGAAAGTGGAAGCCGATGTATGACCTCTGAGTTTGCAAGGAATGGGATTAGTTTGTTTTTTTTAAGAGAAGGAGAGGAAGAAAGAGAAGAGCGAAGGATGGAGAGAAGGTAAAATGAAAGAGAGAGAGGGAGGGATGGAGGGAGGAAGGGACGGAGAGAAGGAGGGAGAGAGGAAGGGAGGGAGAGAGGAAGGGAGGGAGAGAGGAAGGGAGGGAGAGAGGGAAGTAGAGAGAGAGAAGTAGAGAGAGAGAGAAGTAGAGAGAGAGAGAGAGAGAGAGAGAGAGAGAGAGAGAGAGAGAGAGAGAGAGAGAGAGAGAGAGAGAGAGAGAGAGAGAGAGAGAGAAGGGAGAAATAAATGAAGAGAGGTGGAAAGAGAGAAATGAAAGAGAAACAGAACAACAGAGAAAGGGCAGAAAGAGAATAAGGATAATCTTATGATTCATTATCCCTTTTTCTCCTTTTGTACCTTTCCTTCGAACACATTTTATAACAATGATCAAATCTCATAAATACATCCCCTTATTATATTCATTCTTTAATCAGATTTCTTTGCCTTTCATATAGTTATTGTTTACTCTACAGTTTGTTGTTACAGCGTATTATTACAGTTACTTACAGTTTCCGTTTGTTACAGTCATCGTTTCATCGGAATTCGTCTCCTGTATCGTTCAAACAGTTCACATATACAGTCCATACTGTGTCCGTCACACCTGTTTATCTCATATATGTATTTTTTTTTTTTTTTCACTTCCGAATCTTCATAATCTAATCTAATTTCGCTTGCCAGATCATTAGAATTAAAAAATTATACTAATGATAATGATAATAATGATGGTAGTGATAGTAATAAATAGATAAATAAATTGATTAAAACTACATGATATTTCAGATTTTGCAAGCGTGACAAATGCAAGGAGCGTCAATACTAAAAATCTCTTCGCAAGGAATCTTGTAGAAGTCAATATTAAGACTTGCAATTCAATATTTGAGAATTATTTAGTGTTTTTTTTTTATTAAGAGAAAGATGTTGATGTCATTAAGATGAAGATGGTGAGTGTTAGCGAGTCGTACCTTTTGGTTATCTACATTTCTCAATTCGTTGTTTTTATTTTTATTTTTTTCAAAATTTCTCTCTTGTTTATTCGGATAGGAAGCAGGAAATATATTTGATATTTATTTTATATTGTGTTTTGTATTGATAGAAAATCAGGTGGCGGAAGGTTTTATAAAATTGGGACTCGGAGATGAAACTCGCTTTTAAAATGATTTGTGTATCTTTTTTAGGAGATGACGTTGTTGCAGTATATATGCACCTCCATCTCACGCCCCCTCCCTTACCCCAACACCACCCTAAAGATCTTCCCCCCGCCCTCCCCCACCCCTCACCTCCCTCTTTTTCTGTTGCATTATCAATATTATTGTTATTCCTCCATATTACCCATGACATATTCGCACTATCTCAGCAGGTCCCGCCTCACCCACTTTCCTCCCCCTCCCTTACCCCCACCCCACACCCCAGCCCACCGTCCTTCCTCCTCCCTCACCCCCAACCCAGCCCACCGTCCTTCCCCCTCCTCACCCTCTCACCCACACCCCCAGCTCACCGTCCTCCCTCACTCCCTCACCCCCAACCCAGCCCACCGTCCTCCCCTCACCCCCTCACCCCCATCCCAGACCACCGTCCTCTCCTTCCCCCTACTCCCACCCCCAGCCCACCGTCCTTCCCCCACCTCTCCCACCCCACCCCCACCCCCACCCCCACCCCACCCTGTGCACCAAGGAAGACGGCCGGTTTATACTACATCTTGGTGCTCGGCGTGACGGGGCGGAATCGAGGGAGACGTGATGATGTCGAGGCTGACCTCTTTCTCTCCCCCTTATCCTCCTCCTCGTTGTCGTTGTTGTTTTTGTTGGTGTTGTTGTCGTCTTCGTCGTCGTTGTCATCATAATTATCATCGTTAACTATCGTCACCATTACCATTACCCCCATCATCATCACCGCCACCTCATCATCATCTTTATCATCATCATCATCATCATCATCATCATCATCATCATCTTCATCATCTACATCATCATCATCATCATCATCATCATCATCATCATCATACTCACTACCATCATCATTGACACTTTTATTTTAGGCCTATAAAAGGACATAAACATTTATGAAAATACGATTTAAGTATTGCAGACCCGGCTCTTTGATGAAGACAATAATCTCTTAAGAGTATTTAGGGAGAAAATTGCATAATGGAAACAGGGAAAAAATGGAAAAATCACATGGAAAATGATGGAGGAGTGCCGAGTGGGTAGGTGGATGAGCGGGTGAAATGGATGGGTTGTTAATAAGGTGGATCGGTGAGTGGGTGGGGGGTCGAGTGGAAGGTGGGTTGGCCTGATGGGTGAGTGGATTTAAGGGTGGGTGGGTGGATAGGTGGGTGGTCTAGTGGGTGGGTTGGGTGTATGGGGGAGTGGATTTAAGGGTGGGTGGATAGGTGGGTGGTCGAGTGGAAGGTGGGTTATGCGTATGGGTGAGTGGGTGGATCCCCTCATTTCCTTCCACTTTCATGGGGTTTGTCCACTTTCATGTACTGTCGCCTGCTATTTTTTTTATTTTTTTTTATTTATCTATTTTTGAGGTATTATCTTCTACTTCTACCATCCACCATCTCTCTTTCTTCTATTTCTTCTTCTCTTTGTCTTCTTCGTCTCCTTCTTTTCTTCTTCATCTTCTTTCTTCTCTTCTACTTCATATTCTCCTCTTCTTCTTCCCATCTTCTATTCCTTCTCCTTCCTCTTCTTCTTTTTTCCACTTCCTCTCTTCACTTTCCCCCTACATCTTCTTCTCCTTCTTTATCACCACCTTCTTCCCCTTCTTCATCCCTTCTTCCCAATCTCCTATTCCCTTTCCTCTCTCTTTTTTCTCTCCCTCAACCTCTTTTCCTTCCTTTTTCTCTTCTTCCCCTTCTTCATCCCTTTTTCCCAATCTCATATTCCCTTTCCTCTCTCTTTTTTCTCTCCCTCAACCTCTTTTACTTCCTTTTTCTCCCTTTCCTTCACATCTCAACTTTTTTCCTCATAACCTGCACTCTCAGCACCGCCCTGCTTGAAGGAATGTTCGTCGGGCTATGCATAACATTATCGGGTAAAAACTTTGACAACCACCAGAGCCAAAATGCTAGTTACCCTCTGCTTCCACACTTTCCTCTCATCCACCTCCACCGCCTTCTCCACTTCCCCACTACTTCCTCTACTTATCCCCCTACCTCTTCTATTTACTGCACTGCCTCTACCTCCTCCCCCTTCACCACCTCCTCCACTTACCACTTTACTTCCACCTCTTCCAAATCCACTACATCCTCCACTAACCACACCATCTCTGGCACTTCCTCCTTCTCCTTCACTTACCACACTATATCTTCCACCTCCACCATCTCCTCTACTTACCACATCACTTACAACCCCTCCACCTCCACCATCTTCTCCACTTACCACACTGCCTCCTACACCTCCTCCACCTCCTCCACCTCCTCCACACCCAATCCACCCACTGGCTAATGAGAAGTCCAAAGTGCCGCCCGCGTTCCTTCAACTGATTGCATGATTTAGAATTTGGAATTTACATTTAGATATTTAGAAGAAGCGGAGAGCCATGCATGAGTTTGAATTGATTTCTCGACTTTCTGCAAGATGATATTGAAAGAACACGTGAATGATATTGAAGGGTATATTTTATTTCATACTTTCTTAATCGGTTTGTTGTTGTTGTTTTTGGGGAGAGGTATTTTTTCGTCGTTTTTTCCTTTTTTTTTCTTGTAAATATACTTTTCTTTTTTTATATGTGTGTAAAAAAATAAGAAAAGGAAAGGAAGTATGAATGGTTTAGCCACATTTACATATGTGCGTATGGGTGGTTATGTGTACACGTTAGTCCTTTTGCGCACATGGGCGTTCGTGTGCGTGATTTCTACCATAAATAAACTCCTGTCTTTCTCCCTCCCCCATATCCTTCTCCCCTTCCATCATGGCACCCCCTTCTCCCCCCCTTCCATCAGGGCCCCCTCCTTTCATCACCTCAGAACCCACCCTTTCCATATGACTCTCACCTCCCCCCCCCCTCATCCTTCCACCATGAAATTCCCCCCATCTCCCCCTTTTCATCAGACACCCCCTCTCCCCCCTTCCGTCAAGACATCCTGTCCTTCCTACACTCCAGGGACGGACAGAAAGGTCAAACTCCATGCTGTGACCTCGGCTGGGGGGAGGAGGTCATTGGAGGGGGTCCTGTCACGAGAAATGGGAGGGGGGGTATACAGAAGCTAGTTTACATACGTCTCCTTTTCTCTTTGACTTTGCTCTCTCTCTCTCTGATTCTCTCTCTCTCTCTCTCTCTCTCTCTCTCTCTCTCTCTCTCTCTCTCTCTCTCTCTCTCTCTCTCTCTCTCTCTCTCTCTCTCTCTCTCTCTCTCTCTCTCTCTCTCACTCTTCTCTCTCTCTCTCTCTCTTTATTTTCCTCTCTCATTCTCGCTCTCTCCCCCTCTCTTCTCGCTCTCTTTCTCTCTTTCTCTATCTATCTATCTATTTATCTCTATCTCTCTTCCTCTTTCTCATGAAAATAATGATGAAGATCGTGTAGAATCTTGGCTAAGGTAGAGAAATTATTTACAAGGAATGGCAACAAAGAGACAGATGAGATAGATGACGCAACATCCCCTCCCCCCTACCCCTACACCCACAACCCCCTCCTCTAACCGCCCTATTTAACCCTCGATTTAAAATATTATATGAAGTCCAGAAAAGAAAAAAAGAAAAACTTGATCTCACCTTTTTCCCATCATGCATCGTGCGATATAATGGGCGGTTGTCACGGACGAATGCATAATTGCTCTCCGTGTTGGGTTCGCGTCATGGCTCTCGTGCATGACAGAGCATAAGGCTCATCAAAAACTTTGAACCTAAAGCAAAACCAAAGTTCGTGTCCTTGTCTTTTGTTGTGCGAGGAGAGATGGTTGAGGATTTTATATATATATATATATATATATATATATATATATATATATATATATATATATATATATATATGTATATACATATATATATATATATATATATATATTCTTTCTTTTCTTTTCTTTCTTCTTCTTCTTTTTCTTCTTCTTCTTCTTCTTCTTCTTCTTCTTCTTCGTGAACATTTTGGATTTTTCTTTAAAGAGTGTTGATATTGTTTTGTTGTTTTTGTTCCGTATTTCCTTCATTCGTCTTTATTTCTTGTGTCTTAGTTTTCATTTCTGTTTTGTTCTTATCTGTTTTTTTCTTTTCTTTTCGTCTTAATCTTTCATTCACACTCATTTTCTTTTCTACCATCTCTTTCTCTTCATCTTTCCCTGCTTTACTCGCTCGTTCCTTCCCTCCTACCTTCTTCCATTCCTTCTCTCCTTTATCTTCATTCCTTACTTCCCTCCTTTCTCCCTCCCCTCTCTCTTTCCTTCCTTCCTTCCTTCCTTCCTTCATTTGCTTTTTTCTTCTTTCCCGCCTTCTTTCCCTCCCTACCTCCCTCCCTCCTTCCATCCTTATTTCCTTCCAACCTTTCCTCCTCCCCTTTCGTACTTCCTTCCTTCCCTCTCTCCTTTGCTTCTTCCCTCTTTCCCGCCTTCCTTTCCTCATTCCCTCTATTCGTCCTCCCTTTCCGTCTCCCATTCCTCCCTTCCTACCTACCTCCCTACCTTCCTACCTTCCTACCTTCCTCCCTACCTTCCTACCTTCCAACCTTCCTTGAACCTCATCTCATCTCATCGGTTAAGCATCCTTAAATGAACCTTCCTTAATTACACGTGTCCACTTCATTGTGATTAGATCCACATTGCGCCGGGTCCAATATGAGGGGATTAGATTTGCTTGCCAGAGGAAGCCGGGAGGGAGGGAGGGAAGGAGGGAGGGAGGGAGAGAGGGAGGGAGAGAGGGAGGGAGGGAGAGAGGGAGGGAAGGAGGGAAGGAAGGAGGGAGGGAAAGATGGAGGGAGGGTGGGAGGGAGGGAAGGAGGGAGGGAGAGGGAAGGAAGGATGTAGGGAGGGGGGAGGGAGGGAAAGATGGAGGGAAGGAGGGAGGGAGGGAGGAAGGTAAGGAGGGAAGGAGGGAGGGAGGTTAGGAAAGGAGGGAGAGATGGTAAGTGGAAGATGGAAGACATAGAGATTATATAGGAGGAAAAGAGGGAGAAAGGAGGATGGAGGACAAAGAGGAGGAGGAGGAAAGGGATGATTTAAGTATGTAGGATGGAGGATAGAGGACAGAGAAATTTATAAGGAAGGACAGGAGGATGGAAGGATGGAAGTTGGGAGGGATGACGAGAAAGGAAGGAGAAAGGATGGAAGGAGGAGGAATGCTAGGTAGGAGAAGAAGGATGGAGATTAGAGGTTATGGTAGGAAGGATGGAGGGAAAGTGGAGTTAAGCAGAAGGGGGGGAGGGGAGGGGGGAGGCGATCTGTCTTAGTACTTGATCGCACTTTAATGGGCTTCATGGGAGGAACCCACACTTCTTTGTTTTCCTTTTACAGGTTTTCTCTTTACTTTGTCTTGTTTTGGACTTGTTATTACATCATCATCATCATCATAATCATAATCATAATCATAACCATAACTATCACCACCACCACCATCATCATCATCATCATCATCATCATCATCATCATCATCATCATCATCATCATCATCACCACCACCACCATCACCATCACCATCACCGTTACTTAACACCGTCGTCAGGATCACGTCACCATATCACCATCATCATCACCACCATCGTAATAATTTTGCACTGCGTCACCACCGCCATTATCATCCCTACCAGCATCTCCTCTGTAATTACCATCGCATTTTTTATCAATTTGCGGCGTTCTGATCGGCCCAAGAGAAACCGTGATTGGCAGCCCGTGTCGGAGTGTCTCAGCCCATCCCGTCACGCGCGTTAATTACCTCCGGGAATTATATAACTGATTGTATTTAAGGTCAGGAGAGTTCGAATTAAGCTTGGCTATATATGGCCTGTCGACGACCCTGTGAAGCTGTGTATGGGCTGTGGGCTTGGCAGGGAAGAGGGCGGAGGCGGGGAGGGGGAGGGGGAGTGGGTGGGGGAGGGTGTTTCCTACCGTGCGTGTGTCTGTCTCTCTCTCATATATTTTATTTTGATTTATTTTATCTCTTCTTCTTCTTCTTCTTCTTCTTCTTCTTCTTCTTCTTCTTCTTCTCTCTCTCTCTCTCTCTCTCTCTCTCTCTCTCTCTCTCTCTCTCTCTCTCTCTCTCTCTCTCTCTCTCTCTCTCTCTCTTTCTTTCTCTCTTTCTTTCATTCTTTCTCTCTCTTTTTCTCCTCCTCCTCCTCCTCTTCCTCTTCCTCTTCCTCCCTCCTTCCCACACTTCCCTCCCACACTTCCCTGCCGCCCCTTCGTTCCTCCCCTCCTTTCTCTTCTTGCACTTTCTCTCTCTTTCTTCATTTCCCCCTTTCTCTTTCCCTTATCTCCTCTCTCCTTCGCCCCTCGCCCTCGGATCTTACACAACCCCAAGGACTCTCCAGTCTTGCGTAAGAGAAAGAGGCGAAATGATAGCCTGTAGTCTGCCTCACTGACGATTTTTTTGTCAGTCTTGTGTCAGGCTATGCAATTTATTCTTGTATATTTGTGTCGTTTGATGAAGTCATGTTTTGTTTATTACTTTGTCTAATTAGTTGGGTAGTTATATGGCCACCTGGTAAAAAAGAATATTTTGTATTGTTTTATTTATGGCGAATGATGAATTTCATTATATATTTAATATTTGTATGATATATTTTCATTTTGGGGGGCATTGATTTGATTCATGTTCCTTGCCTAATTGATGAACTTTTTTCAATCATATTTTTCGTTCATATGAATAAAGTGGATTTTATACGAGAAATTTGCGTATTCTATTAAGGCTTGTGAATGTGTGATGTTTATTTGTGGTTTTACGTCGTGAGATCAGATTGATAAATCTTTTTGTGTGGAAATGAAAATAATAAAGATAATTCTTCCTGTGCTATCACTGACTTCAGACATTTATTAGGCAAGATAAGATTCCCGTTCAAGATAAGGCATATCTGTTACACGTAGCGGCGTGCAAGGCGCATGCGCAAGAGAGTCAAGGTACCTTACCTAACCCTCTTTCGGCTCGAGGTCAGAGGTCACGGGTCGGAATTAGTGGTTGGGAAGCACTGGAAGGTTTAATGACCCCCTCATAAGACCGGCGCGGGGACAATTTATCTAATGATTATTGTGTGTTTATGATGCTTACATTATGTTAATTCGAGAGAGGGGGATGCACTTCATGTCATGTTTTCGCTCGTCTAACGTTGCTACCCCCCCTCCCCTCCAACCAACCCCCTCAGCCCACCTCCTCTTCTCTTCCCTTCTTCCTCTACCCCCGTACCCCCACCCCACCTCCTAAAGGTAAGGGGAGTTTTTTCTTTAGTTAAGTCGTACCTCGATAATTGCGTGTTCACGACGGATAAACGCCGATTCGTCGTTGTTTCTTCCTTCCCCCTTCCTCCCCTCCTCTCTCCCTTCCTCCCCTCCCCTCCCCCTTCCTCCCCTCCCCTCCCCTCTTCCTTCCTCCCTTCTCCCTTCCTCTCCTCCCCTCTCCCTTCCTCCCCTCTCCTTCCCTCCCCTCTCCCCCATTTCCCCCAACCCCTTCCATATCCCCCATCCTGCCTCCCTTCCCTCTCTCCTCCCTTCTATCCCATTACCCAATCCTTCCTACCATTCCTTCTTTCTGTCCCCTTTTTCTCCTCCCTCTTCTTCTCCTCCACCTTCTCCCTCCCCCCCTCCCCTTTACCTGACCTCCCATCTTTCTCTCATTCCCCCATTTCTCATATCCCTAGTCCTTCTCCCCCCGCCCCCCTTTATCCCTAGTCCACCCCCTCCTTTTTTCCCACACACATACAGAGAGAGAGAGAGAGAGAGACAGAGACAGAGAGAGATAGAGACAGAGAGAAAACGAGGGAACGAGAGAGAGTAAACGAGAAAGAGAAAGAGCGTAAATTCGCCTTTCGAAACCCTAACGCTCGCTGGATCTCTCTTTTTTCTTTTCTTTGTTATATTTTATTTTAATCAAGCTTGGCCGTTAGCGATGCGGATCCTGATATGTAGAGTATATATGGCGGCGAGCATGTATTCTTAATTGCGTTGAGACTCCGCTCAACGCTCCGTGTGTGTGGGTTGACTCCTCGGGTTGTTTACGCGTGTTAAATAGGATTGTGTTAAGTCGTAAGCATGAGCATTATTAGCGTGCACGATGGCTGGCGTGTGTGGGTGATATGCGCATGCGCGTTTGTGATTAGGGTACGAAAATGACCCTGCTTGTACGTTTGTGTGTGCGTGTAGGCTGAGGGAAGAGAGGCGCTGTGTGTGTGTGTGTGTGTGTGTGTGTGTGTGTGTGTGTGTGTGTGTGTGTGTGTGTTTGTGAAAAAAAAGAAGAAGTATTCATTGAGGAGCTGGAGTTTAGTAAGAAGAGGTCACCAGAAAAAAAAAAATGATGTTTCATCTCTCTCGTCATGATTGCTAAACACCTGGCAATAAATCAAAGCTTATGTCTCCGTATTTGATGGCGCTGTCCGACTATCACTTCCTATAAAAAAAGGAATATTTAGTTATGAGGAATATAGGTCTTTCGTAGTTCCTGATAACTTTCTTATTAGTACTGTGTCATTTCCTCTATTTTATTACCTAATGATTCCTCTACATCCCTTCATTCACTGGCACTCCAATCACTGGCACCTTATTGGCTCTTAAGTGGCCCTGATTGGCCCTTTATAGCTTTTTTTTCTGGCTCTCGGTGACTCTTGGCTCCTCTCATTGGCTCTCTATGGCTCCTGGTGGCTCTTGGCGACTCTCATTGGCTCTCTATGGCTCCTGGTGGCTCTTGGCGACTCTCATTGGCTCTCTATGGCTCCTGGTGGCTCTTGCTAGCTCACTTCCCTCGCCTCATCCACTGGCCCATCAGCATCATCCCTGACTCATCTCCGGCAGTAGATAAACCCATTAGGGCCTTCCCTCCCCTTCATCGCGTGGGAGAGAGGGAGGGAGGAAGGGAGGAAAGGGATGGAGGGAGATAGGGAGGAGGGAGGTAGAGAGGGAAGGAAGGAGGGAGGAAGGGAGGGAGGGAGGGAGGAAAGGGAGGGAGGAAAGGGAGGGAGGAAAGGGAGGGAGGGAGAGAGAGAGAGAGAGAGAGAGAGAGAGAGAGAGAGAGAGAGAGAGAGAGAGAGAGAGAGAGAGAGAGAGAGAGAACCAGAGGGAGAGACAAGAAGGCAGACAAACAGACAGCAGACAGACAGACAGACAGAGGATAGTTCTTGGTGGCAGGGATGATATCCCAAAAGCAATCAGTAATGGTAATGATGATGATGAGGGTGACAATTTTAAAACTAATGTTAAGTTAATGATGATAATGATAACTTCTAAATATAATGATCATTATTTATAATGATGATAATAGGATGATTATATATTATATGATGTTGATAATGATAATGATATTGATAGTAATTTATGGCTGAATAAATTGATAAATAACATAACTACAACTTTGGTTATGTAACCAATTATATAGAAGTTTAAAATAGGAAAACATGAACTCTTCTTGTTGTAAAAATTTAGTCATGAATTAATAATGTTCATATTAATTTGATGTAATAAAGAGTAATCAAGTGTATTACAGATATTACAACGTCAGGGTTACAGTGATTATAGTGTGCGTCGTATTTTTTTTTTTTTTTTTGGGGGGGGGATGGGAAAGATAGTGGGTGGGGGTGGGGGGGAGGATGTCGCAATTTGCATTCTCTTTTTTTTCACTCCGTCTTTCTTTCTCTCTGCTTGGGATTTTTATTTTTTAAATTATTTTCCACTTCTCTCTTTTCCCACATCCGTTTCTCTCTCTTTCTCTTTTTTCTCTCTCTATCTGTCTCTCTCTCTATCTCTCTCTCTCTCTCTCTCTCTCTCTCTCTCTCTCTCTTCTATTCTATTCTCCCGTCTTTCCTCTCCCCATTATTCTCTCTTTTCCTCTCCTCCCATTCTTCCATCTCCCCTCTTCCATTCCTCCCCTCTCTCTGCTCCCCATTCTCCCCTCTCCCCTTTTCTATCCCTCTCCTTCGTTTGAGCAGATATTACACGCATCGGTTCGACCTTATACACAGGAGTGCGAAGAAAATGCTAACCCAAATTTTAAGCCTTAAATATTACAATTAAATTTATTATTGATCTTTGTATCTATATCTATGTTTTAATATCTTGTTCCTGTGTTTCCCAAATCCCAAAAATTATTTCACCATCAATTGAAGGAAAAGAAAGGTATGTATTGGAGATTTTTTTAAAGGCAAGTAAAAGAATAATATAAGCGTTAAAGAAGAAAAAGACGAATAAATAAAAGGAAAAAAACAACAACAACAAGGAAAGATGTTCACAAAAGAGAGTAGGAAAGAAAGGCCAAGGAGAGGCAACGAGGGGAGGTAGGGGGAGGGGAGAAGGGGGAAGAGAGGAAGGGGGAAGGGGAAAGGCCAGGAAGGCAACGAGGGGAGGAGGGTGGTCGGGGTGGGGGGGTAGGGGAGGTAGGGGACGGGGGAAGGGGGAGGAGGGTAAGGGGGGGGAGGGGTAGCCATTCTGATGGGTCCTTGATACTGTCGCTCTGAAGAAATTGAATCACGCCGCGTCCCCTTCCCCTCTTCGGCCCCTCGCGGTCACGTCTGTCGGTCCGTCGGGTTGCTTTGGGGGGTGGGGGTGGGTGGGAGGGAGAGGGGAAGGTAGGGAGGGAGGGTCAGGGGGAAGGTAGGGAAGGAAGGAGGGAGAGGGGGAGGTAGGGAGGGAGGGAGGGAGAGGGGGAGGTAGGGAGTTAGGGAGGGAGAGGGGAAGGTAGTGAAGGAGGGAGGGTCAGGGGGAAGGTAGGGAAGGAGGGAGAAGAGAGCAAGGGAGGGAGGGAGAGAGGTAAGTAGGGAGGGAGAAGGGGGTAAGGGTGGGAGGAAGAGGGGGAAGAAGGGAAAGAAAAAGGGGGAAGGTAGGGAGAGTAAGGGGAAAAGTAGGCGGAGAAAGGGTGAGCAAGAGAGGGAAAGTGGAAAGGGCTGTAAGGAGGTAGAAGAGAGAGAGAGAAAAAGAAGAAGAAAAGAGAGAGAAGATATAAGAAGAAAAAAGAAAGTGGAGGAGAGAGGAGAGAATTAAAACTAAGTAGTGATTGGTTCTCTTAGATGATGATGATGATAATGATGCCCATGCCATGTATTCATACATTTATTTATTTCCTTTCATTTAATTTCTTTTTATTTCTTTTTTTTTTAATCAGTATGCGTGCACAAGCGTCGCAAGGCTCGACCCACCCCCTCCCCTTCTCATTCCCCTCCGCCATGCGCTTCTTTCCTGTGTGTTATCCATACGACCTCTTGACCTTTCTGGGAAGGCCATGCGTAATTCACAAGCTGCCGTAAAGGGGGACAAGTCTCTCGCATGTCGCCACCTCTCTCTCCGTGAGGCTGGCGGGCGAACGCGCAGGGAAAGGGAGGGGAAGGGAAAGGGAAGAGGGGGAGTGCGGGAGGAGATAAGGGGAGGTAGGGAGGGGGGGGTAGTTAGGGTTGACAGGGGAGGGTTGAGGGATAAGGGGAGGAAGGAGGGGTGTGTGCGAGAGAGGGGGGGAGGAAGGAAAGGGAGGGGGAAGGAAATAGAGAGGGGTGGTGGGGGAGGGAAGAAGAGAAGGAAAGCTGGGAAAAGGGAGAGAGGGGAAAAAGGGGTAAGGACATGAGAGGAAAACGAAGAAGGGATTTTGGGAAGGGAAGTGAAGATTGAAGGGAAGGAAAGACGAGAGGAAGGGAGAGAGAGAAGAAGAGGAGGAGGTAAGGGAAGTGAGAGAGAAAGAAAAGAAAGCGGGGAATGGTGGAAGGAGGAGAAGAGAAGGGACAGGGGGAGGGAGGGAGAGAGAAAGAAAGGGAATAGAGCACGGACTGAAGGGAAAGAGAGGAGAAGAGGTAGAAAGACAGAGAAAGAAAGAGGGAAAGAGAGTTAAAAATCATCAACAAAGATAATTTTTGGATGCACAACAAAAGACAAGATAAAGAAAGAACAAAAAGGTAAACAGATAAAGACAATGTTTATCTGTCCGCCAAACAATAGCAGAGGAAAAGGCATTGTCGAAAGCAGGAAAAATGTACTGTTGGAAATGTTGCTTTCCCGTCGACCTCCGAGGCATGGAATAACGAATAGAAATAATAAATAGCAAAGAAAACGGCATTTTCAAAGAACAAAAAAAAGATGAATAAGAATAGCAAACACCAAAAATCAAGCGGAAATGGCAAAGAGCAAAAAGTAAAAAAATGAAATAAGATAAAAAAAATAAAATAACTGCAAACAAACGGAAATAACAAATAGAAAAAACTGAACAGAAATGGCAAAGTTTCAAAAACGAATACACTAGCAAGTAACAGTACAAGCAGGAATAGCAAATAGCAACGACAATAGCAAACAGAAAATAACAATCGTCAGAACACCATTCAAATATGGCGGAGAGAGAGACTCGTCTGTGTGAAAATTATTTCAATTGGCTAGTTAACTCGGATGTAATAAAGAAGATAACTATAGTACGTAAATGGAACGGAGGAGTGAATGAATGCGTGTGTGTTTGTGTATGTGTGTGTGTGAGTGAATGAGAGAGAGAGAGAGAGAGAGAGAAACCCTTTCTGTAGTACCTCTCGGCCTCTCCTCACAAGTAGCTCCGTAAGTACCAGGGTCAGAGGTCAGGAAACGGCGAGTCTTAATGCCGCTTGTGAGGTGTGTGTAGGGGGGCGGGGGGAGGCGGGGGGATCTGTACTGTATGTCTGTCTTTTTATCGCTCTGTTTGTTTGTTTGTCTGCCTTTCGGATTTTTTTTTTTTCTATCGCGTTTGCTTGATCTCTCTCTCTCTCTCTCTCTCTCTCTCTCTCTCTCTCTCTCTCTCTCTCTCTCTCTCTCTCTCTCTCTCTCTCTCTCTCCCCCTCTCCCCCCCTCCCTCCCTCCCCCCCCCCCCCCCCCCCTCTCTCTCTCTCTCTCTCTCTCTCTCTCTCTCTCTCTCTCTCTCTCTCTCTCTCTCTCTCTCTCTCTCTCTCTCTCTCTCTCTCTCTCTCTCCCTCTCCCTCTCCCTCTCCCTCTCCCTCTCCCTCCCCCTCCCTCCCTCCCTCTCTCCCTCTCCCTATTTCTCCCATCCTCCTTCCCTCCATCCTTCCCTCTCCCACTCTTCCCCCCCTTCTTCCCGCTTCTCTCCATCTCTCCCTCGCACACACAATATTTCTTCCCTCCCTCCCTCTTCTTCCTCTTCTTCCTCTTCTTCCCCCCCTTCTTCCCGCTTCTCTCCATCTCTCCCTCGCGCACTCACACACACAAACCGGTGTTTTCTCCCTGCGAGCACATGCACGCACGTACGACCTGCCAGAGTACAAATATTCGATGACATTTAGAAAGAAAATAAACGCAAAAACATACACGCAAAAGTCCCTTTGTACACAGAAAGGAAGATTGATTATCATCTGATATGAGGAAGCGAGTGGATAAAGAGGGAAGCGTTGTTTGTTTTTGTTCAATAATTCTTGTGTTTATTTTTTATTCTTTTGTATTGTTATTTTTATTATTTTGTCAGTGTGATATTCGTTATCATCTTGTTATACAGTGTATGCTGTTTTTTTTGTTTTTGTGTTTTTAGTTTTTTTTATATATACTTTTCGTTTTTAAAGCCTTTTCTTTCTTTTGCCTCCTCCTCCGTCCTTCTTACTATCATAGCATGTATTGCTATATACATATCGTAATTGTTTTATATATAATTGTACATATCAATATCATTACCGTCTACGATATTAGCTGTGATAGATTAAAAGATAGAAAATAATATTCCTCAGTTTTTCATATTCTGATTTATTATTATCGTTTTACCTCCTCTTTTATATGGTCTATAATATGTTCTTCATGAGATTATTATTATGTCTCTTTCTCCTCCTTCTCCTTCCCCCTCCTCCTGTTCCTCTTCCTACTCCTCATTCTCATTCTCCTTTTCCTCCTCTTCCTTCTCCTCTTCTTCCTCTTCCTCTTCCTCTCCCTACCCATTTTCTTCTTCTTCCTCCTTCTCCTCTTCCTCTTCCTCTTCCTTTTCCTTTCCCTACTCCTTTCCTTCTTCTTCCTCCTCCTCCTTTTCCTCTTCTCCCCTTCCTCTTTCTCTCCCTTCTCCTTCTCTCCTTCCTCCTCCATCTAACCCCTCCTCCCACATTGGCTCTTCCTTAATGGAGCCCTGGGGAAGAGGTACCTCTTTTGAGGAGGTGAGATAATACACCAAACCACTCGAGTCCAGTCCACTCCCTTCCCCTCCCCTGTCCTCCCTCCCCTCCCCTCTCCTCCCCTCTCCTCCCCTCCTCTCCTCTCCTCTCCTCTCCTCTCGGCCTTCCATTCAATTACTCCCAGTACACCCCTCCCCTCAGTCCCTCCTCCCTCCCCTTCCCCGTGTGCCAATACCGGTGACTTCAACTCCTCCCCTCCCCCTCCCCTCTCTCACAGTTGAAACCCTCCCTCCCTCCCTCCCATATGTCTTCCCTCCCTCCCTCTCTTCCCCCTCTCTCCCTCCCTCTCTATCTCCCTCCTTCCCTCCCTTCCTCCCTCCCTCCCTCCCTCCCTCCCTCCCTCCCTCCCTCCCTCCCTCCCTTCTTCCCTCCTTTATCCCCCCGCCTCCCCCCCTCCCCCTGTTCCCTTTCCCTGTCCACCCTTTTATCTTAGGGTTTCCAAATTAAGACATAAGATCGAGGGTGTAGAGAGAGGGAGATAGCGAGGGAGAGAGGCGGAAGGAAGGGAAGGAGGAAGAAGGGAGAGAAGGAAAAAAAGGAAGAAGGAGGGAGAAGGGAGGGAAAGAGGGATAAAGGATAGGTCGGAGAGAGGAGAAGAAAAGGGAGGAGAACGCGACGGGAGAGGGGGATGTGAAGGGGGGGATAAGAAAAGAAAAAGAAAGAAAGAAGGATGGATATATGAAACGGAGGGATAGGAAGAAAGTCTAGAAATAAACAGAGGAAAAGAAAATCACGAAGATAAGTCGAAGGAAGGTGAGAGAGAAGGGCTGGTGAAGGGGAGAGAGAAGGGCTCGTGAAGGGGAGAGGGGAGGGTTGAGGGGGGGAGGGGGGGATGTCTGGGCCTCGCTTTGAGGCATCCTATCGCCCGGGTACAACCTCTGTGGTCTGCTGGGGAAGGCGGTGATCACAACCCCATTTGCATTTGAGGAGGTGAAGGAAGGCAGTGGGGCTGGGGGGTGGGGGTGGGGGTAGGGGGAGGAGGTAGTGGTGATGGCATCGGTAATGGAGGAGGAGGAATAAGAGGAGGATGAAGAGGAATAAGAAGCGGAGGAGGAGGAGGAGGAAGAAGAAGAGGAGGAGGAGGAGGTGAAAGAGGAGAACGAGAAGGAGATAAATTGGAGGAGTAATGAGGAACAAGAAGAAAAGGAGGAAATGAAAGAGAGGAGGGAGAAGGAAGGAAAATGTAGGAAAAAGAGAAGAAGAAGAAAAAGAAAAAGAATGAGGAGAAAAAGAAGAAGAAGAAGAAATTTAAGGAGAAGATGAAGAAGAAGAAGGAGGAGGAGGAGGAGGAGGAGGAGGAGGAGGAGGAGGAAAGCTCAATGGATAGATAAGGAGGGGGAGATGATAAAACAGGAAATGGGGCACGAGAGAAAGCATGAGGAGATGTTGACAGCGGAGGAGGAGGAGGAGGAGGTTTGAGAAGGGGAAATTTTAAGGAGGATTTTGTGTTTTTTAATTTCTGATAATTCTCTGCTATTTTGGATATTTCCTCTCTCTATCTATCTATCTATCTTTCTATTCATCTTTATCTATCTCTCTCTCTCTCTCTGCCTCTCTCTTTCTCTCTCTCCCTCTCTCTCTTTCTCTCTCTCCCTCCATCCTCCCTCCCTCCATCCATCCATCCACCCGTCCCCCTCCCTCTATCTCTCCATCTTCCTCCCCTCCCTCCCTCCATCCCTCCATCCATCCATCCCTCCTCCCGTCTATCACACAGACAAGCAAACAAACAAACATATACACGTATTCAGCCCAACCCACACAATAGGTTTAACGCGGTGGCTTCTTTGGCATTGGCGACCCTTCTTAACAACAAGACGGCACTAGTTGGCCCGGTATCCCCCCCCCCCACCCACCCACTTCCCCATTCCCCACCTCGTTCCCCTTATGATTCCCTTATCCTTCTGCCTATCCTCTCTAACCTCCTTACCCCTCCCCCCCCTCCCCATTCCCTCCAACCCCTTACCCCCCTTTCCTATTCTCCTTCGACCCCCCCTTACCCTACCTCTCCACTCCCTCCTATTCCCCCTCACCCCACCTCCTCATTCCCCTCCTATCCCCCTCTCACCCCACCTCCTCGTTCCCCTCCTATCCCCCCTCACCCCACCTCCTCATTCCCCTCCTATTCCCCCTCGCCCCACCTCCTCATTCCCCTCCTTCCCCCCCTCACCCCACCTCCTCATTCCCCTCCTATCCCCCCTCACCCCACCCCCCCCTTCCCCCCCCATCCCCCTCACCCCTCCTCCTCATTCCCCTCCCCTTCCCCCCTCACCCTACCTCCTCATTCCCCTCCTCCCCCCTCACCTTCCTCCTCATTCCCCTCTATCCCTCCTCACCCCACCTCCCTCATTCCCCTCCCTATCCCCCTCACCCCACCTCCTCATTCCCCTCCTATCCCTCCTCACCCCACCTCCTCATTCCCCTCCTATCCCCCCTCGCCCCACCTCCTCATTCCCCTCCTATCCCCCCTCACCCCATTCACCCCCTTCACCCCCTCACCCCTCACCCCTACCCCATCCCCACCTTCTCCTTCCCCTCCTACCCCCTCTCACCCCACCTCCTCATTCCCCTCCTATCCCCCCTCACCCCACCTCCTCATTCCCCTCCTATTCCCCCTCACCCCACCTCCTCATTCCCCTCCTATCCCCCCTCATCCCTCCCTCCATTCCTCCCTATCCCCCTCCTTACCTCCTCATTCCCCCTCCCTATTCCCCCTCACCCCACCTCCTCATTCCCCTCCTATCCCCCCTCACCCCCTTAACCCCCTCACCCCTACCCCTACCCCACCTTCCCCCCCTCCATTGCAGAAGGGTATTGCAGCAGAGGGCCTCATTTATCCCCCATTTGCGGCCCCATATATCCGCGTTTAAGGCTTCGCTCTATGGGTTGTCTCCTGACCCATTCTGAGTGGCGAGCTGACCCTCGGCTGGAAGGATCTTGTGGGGGGATCTGTTGGGATCGCTTTTCCTTCTTTATCTTACTTTTCTTCTATAGGGATCTTTTAGAAGGTCTATTTTTCTTCTTTATTCTCGTCCCTTTGTTATTTTATTTTCGTTGGGGGTCTTTTTTTTTCGTTTCTTCGCTCCTCCTTCGTCTGATTTTTTTTTTATTTTTTTTTATTCTATGTCTTTCTCTCTCTGCCTATCTCTCGCTTTCTCTCTTTCCCTCCCTCCCTCCCTCCCTCCCTCCCTCCCTCCCTCCCTGCCTTCCTCCCTCCCTCCCTCCTTCCCTCCCTGTCTCCCTCCCTCCCTCCCTGCCTCCCTCCCTCCCTCCCTCCCTCCTTCCCTCCCTCCCTCCCTCCCTCCCTCCCTCCCTCCCTCCCTCCCTCCCTCCCTCCCTCCCTCCCTCCCTCCCTCCTTCCCTCTATCCCTCCCTCCTTCCCTTCCCTCCCTCCCTGCCGATGACCTGCCGTGCCGTAGGGTCCGCTTGCGATCGCTATCTCCGGCGCTAACGTAACGACCGGGGCGAGAGAGTCGTACTTCTGCGATGGCGCTGTGATGTACGACCCTCGGGCTGCTTTTTGATATACGACTGAGGGATGATGTATAGGGGGTTCTAGAAGGTTTGCAATAGGAGGGGAAGGGTCTGGGAGGAGGGATGGGGAAGGAGGAGGAAGGGAAGGAAGGAGGGAGGGATAGAGGAGAAGAGGGGAAGGGGAAGGAAGGAGGGAGGGGGAGAAGAGAGGTGGGGAAGGGGAAGGAAGGAGGGAGGGGGAGAGGAGAGGTGGGGAAGGGAAGGAAGTTGGGAGGGATAGAGGAGAGGTGAGGAAGGGAAAAGAAGGAGAGGGGGAGAAGAGAAGGTGAGGGAAGGAAAAAGGAAGGAGAGGAGGATAGAGGAGAAGGAAAGGGGGAGGAGAGAGGAGAGGTGGGGAATGGAAGGAAGGGGAAGGGAAGGAAGGAGGGAGGGAAAAGAAGGGGGGGGGGATCTTCAGGAAGAGGTTAGGTGGGTAGGAATAGGGGTGAGTATCAGGGGGAGGGGAGGGGAGGTGATGATAGGGTGGGGGCACGATTCTTTACACGACTAGGAGTACGATGGGCGGGTCTAGAAGCTAGGGATTTAGGCGGACAAGTCCCGTTGCGGTGGAGGAATAGGGGAAATAGGTGACACGGATAGAATAGGAATGAGTTAGACGAGAGGCAAAGAATGATCAATGTCTATTTTCTATATCAATTTCTTTGCCCGTGTGCTTTATTTTGATTCATTCCTATTTTGTTTATTTTCTTGTACTATCTTCTTTGTTATTTTTCTTTATTCTTCATTGTTTCGTATGTTTCCTCCCCTCATCTTGCCTTCTCCCTCTTCCCTTCCCTAAATTCTCCTCTCTCTCCTCCCCCACCCCATACCCTTCTCCCAACCCCTCCTCCCTTCTCCTTCTTTCGTCTCCCTCTTCCTCCTCCTCTCCGCCTCCCCTCATCTCTCTCTTCCCTCCCCCACGCCCACCCCCGTCCCCCACCTCATTATTCCTGACTATCAGCTGATTGCCCGTGACCATTAGCACCGGTTTGGGATATCTCGTGTCAGCACTCTACCCGAAGTCTCTCTTGTGCCCCGACCGCGTGCCCTGGCTGGGGGGAGGGGGGTGGGTATCGAGCCGGGGTGAGGCAAGAGAGACGGAGGAAGGGAGAGAGGGAGGGAGGGGGACGGGGTTGTTAGAAAGTCTCTGAAAATGTGATGAATAATGTTGATAACAGTAATGTTAATGATTATATTAATAGTAATGTTAATAATATTAATAATAAGGATAACAATGATCTCGATATAGGTATAATAATAACAGTAACTACAATAATGATAGCAGTAGTAATTTATTGAAGTAGTAACATTAATTTACATTAAGGTAGTGATCATGATAATGATGATACTAATAATGATGATAATGTTGAAGATCATAATGCTGTTGATGATCATGACCACAACAATAATGATATTAATAGCTATGACAACAATAACATTAATAATAATGTGTTCCCCACAGGTACGTTGGACGAATGCACCCGATGACGCATTCGAGGGTGAGTGGCTCTTCCTTGTCCCTCGAGGCCCACAGCAGGCGACGAGCGGGACGTCATCCTTTGGAATTCCTGTTGGAGGGGGAGTGGAGGAGGGGAGAGAGGGAAGGAGGGAAGGAGGAAAAGAGGGAGTCAAAGGGGAAAGTGTAGGGGGTCAGAGGGGAAGAGAGGAGAGTGGGAAGAGAGAGTAATGGAGAGGGAAAAAGGAAAATAGAAGGGATACACACACACACACACACAAACAAACACACACAAACAACACACAAACAAACAAACAAACAGCCAGTAATAAAAACATACAAGCACAAACACTCAGCAAGCCCTCAAATCATCTAGTAAAATAAATAGCTTTAGCCCAGCGCGCACCTGAGCCCCCTCTCTAAATAACAGCAGACATGTTTAGCCGTGTTCAGCTGTGCATAATCAGCCGCGTCCCTTGTGAGATTCGCCAATCGTTTTTATAATCATGTGACGCTAAGCATCTCTTTCTATATTTTGCGATCTCGGTTTTGCCTTTGGAGCGGCGTTGGGGAGAAAAGGGGGGAAGGAAGAGAAAGAGAAGGAGAAAAAGAGAAAGGGGGAGGGAGGGGAAGTATGAAGAGAGAGAGAGAGGGAGAGGAGAAGAGGAGGAGGAAAAGGAGGAGAAGAGAAGAGAAGGGGGGGAAGAAGATGAGGAGGAAGAGGATGAGGAATGGGTGGAGGGAAAAGGAGAGAGGGAAGGGAGGAGAGAAAGAGACGGGTAAAAGAGGAAGAGGAGAGAGGGAAAAGTAGGTGGAGTGAAAGGGGAGGAGGAGAAGGAGGAGAGACTAGGAGGGGGTAAAGGAGAAAAAGAAGGAAGGGAGGTAGGAGGTGGAGAGGGGAGAGGAGGAGGAGAAAAAGGTGGGAGGGAGGGAGGAGGTGGAGAGGGGAGAGGAGGAAGAGGGGTAGGAAAGGGAGAGGAGGAGGAGAAGGAAGAGAGAAAGTGGGATAATAAAAGAAGAGGAGGAAAGACAGGGAAGTGAAAGGTGGGGAGACAGGAGAGGAAGAAACAGAAGAGAGAAAGAGAGAGGAGAGCAGAGGAGAAAGAGCAAGAAGAGAAAAAGACGAGAGAGAGAGAGAGAAAGCGAGAGAGAGAAAGAGGGAGAGAGAGAGAGAGAGAGAGAGAGAGAGAGAGAGGAGAGAAAGAAAGAAAGAAGAAAAAGAGAGACCCCAAGTAAATAATGAGCATCACAGAATAATGGTGTGGTTCAGCCGACTTTTACGGATGTATTATTGTTTTTGTTCTTGTGCGTTTCTCGTATGTTTTACTAGTGCCGGACTGCTTTTTATTGGCTGGAGGTGCGTTTGCATTGCTGTTTGGGAGGTGGGGGGCGGGGGGTCAGTGCGTGGGAGGTAAAGAGAGAGAGAGGAGGACAAGGAAGGGGAGGGAGTGAGTGTGCGAGAGGGGGATGGAAAGGGGGGAGAGGCGGGAGAGGGGTAGGAGTAGGGAAGAGGGAGGGAGGGAGAGGGAGACCCAAATTCAGTTCAAAACGACAAGAAAACATCATCAACAACAACAACAAAAACACATTTATCCAGGCTGACTAAACTTGGCCACACATAAAGGGGCAAGTACGCGAATGGCCTGCATTAGAGTGCTTACCTTATTTGACTAATTCATCTTGTTAACAAAATTCTTATCTACATCTCATTAATCACATCAAAAACAAGATCTTAATATGCTGTAAAAGCATATATTGTAGGAGAGACTAAGAGAGTGATTAAGCTGAGGAGTTAGATCTATATGGAAAAAATGGGAGTGGATTTATTAAGTACTTTGATCATAAGTTTGACTGTATCACGTTTATTCGATTATATTTTAAAGTAAATGAACAATATCTCGGTTATTTTCTTCAATGGTTCAAGTTTATCTTTCTAGACTTCGCTGATGATATTTTGATAACATTTTATTTATGATGTGGCGTTTATCTTGAGGGATTATTATTATCTTGTTAGTATTTTTTTTTACTTTTATTGCCGATTTTGCTGTTGTTGTTTTTGTTATTATCATCTCTATGATCATCTTTGTGATCGGTCCCTCTCTTCCTTCAATGGCGTTGTTCTAGTTAATCCTCATTAATATTTCCCCGTCCCCATTCACCCCCACTCTCACATCCACCCCCACCCCCAACCCATCCCCACCTCCAACCCCACCCCTACTCCCATCCCCACCCCTACTCTCATCTCCACCTCACCCCACGCCCACCCCCACCACCCTCATCCCCACCACCCCCAATTACGGATTCTAAACACAGAAGAGACCGTTTTCTTGAGCAGGTCTCCCTCTTCCTCTTTCTCGCTCTATTTTTGGTCAAATCATGTGTGTGTGTGAGTCTTAACCCCTCGCGAAGAAGGAGGGGGGGGAAGGGAAGGGAGAGGGGGGAGGAGAGCGAAGGGAAGGGAGAGGGGGAGGGGGAGGGGGAAGGGGAAAGAGGGAAGTTGGGGTAGGGTAAGGAGGAAGTTAAGGAGGTGAGGGAAGAGAGGAAGGGAAGGGAAGGATAGGTGGGGAGGTGGGGAAGAGAGGAGGGGAGGTTGGAGTGAGGTGGGGTGGGGAGTGGGGAGGTTGGGGTGAGGTGGGATGGGGGGGGGGGAGGTTGGGGTGAGGTGGGGGTGGGGAGTGGGGAAACCAAGACTAGGCTAGGCTGGGTTTGAGCTGACTTGACGGCCTGGTCGAGCTACGTGAAGATATTTTATTCATAAAGAAGTTCTCGAGGGGGAAAAACTGGACCCAAGGGAGTCAAGCCAGCGTCGGATTGGACTCAGGGGCGGGGGGGGGAGGGGAGGGGAGGGGGAAGGGGAAGGGGAAGGGGAAGGGAAGGGAGGGAGTATAGGGAGGTGTGGAGGATGTTAGGGGAAGGATGGGGATTTGTGGAGGAGGAGATAGGGTTGGGATAGGGGGGGGGAGGTACAGGGGATAGGATGATGTGCGTGAAAGAGAAGGAGAAGGAGAAGAAAAAGAGGAAGGAAGAAAAGAAAAGACTATCCGTGTATGCTTCTCTCTCTCTCTCTCTTTTTTCTTTTAATTCTGAGGGAGATGGTTGATATGTAAATATACAATATATGAATAATTAATTATACTTTCTGTGTGTGTTTGTATTTATTTTCTGCTTTGTTTTGGGAGCAGGCATGGAAGATACATATCATTTCTTTTTTTTATAATGGCGCTTTGAACGATCCGCTCGCTAACGGTTCTTGCAGTTTTGAATTTCCCTTTTTTATTGAAGGACCCCATGACTCTACTGACTCTCCAGGTGTAAAATAAGTAGAGATTAATGACTATGGCGATGGATAATGATGGATGTTGATGATCAATGCGATAATGGGAACCGTTTTAGTTTTGAAAACACGGTTTATGATAATGGTGATTAGGAGAGAAAAAAAGGATGATAATGATGGTGACAATGATGATAATAAGAAAAAAATAATGATACTGATATTAACAACAGTGATGATAATGATATTGACAGTAATGTTAATGATAATAATGATAATAGTAGTAGTAGAGTTAGTAGTGGCGATAATGATAATAATACTAATAATAGAGATAATAATGATGATAATGGCAATGATAATAACAATAGCGATAATAATGATGATAATGATAATAAAAATAATAATGATGATAATGATAATGAAAATAATAATGATGATAATGATAATAATAAAAATAGTGATAATAATGATAATGATGATGATAATGATAATAATAATAATAATAATGATAATAATAATAATGATAATAACAAAAGTACTGATGGTAAAACAATCATTTACAACAAGAAATTAATAGTGAATCAAATATATAAGCGAACAAACAAACACGGTTGCAAGATATAAAACCCAAGGCAACATTGAGAAGGCATTGCATTCCTCACCTGCATAGTGTTATCGCTTCAATTGACTGCAGTGTTCACCTGGATCAGCAGGGCGAATCCGCGTTGCATGTGGATGTTGACTGATATTGCCCCCATGTTGCAAGGAGACATTGCACGGTTATCAGCAACTTATTAAGCCCAATTTGGTAGGTTTGATTTGGGCCGCTGGAAGGATGGTTTTCAGATGTAGGTGGGGGGGAGAAGGGGGAGAAGGAGGAGGAGAAGAAGAGGGGGGAGGAGGGGGAGATGGGAGGGGAGAGAGGGGAAAGGGAGAAGGAGATGGGATGGCAAGGGAGAGGAGAGGAGAGGGATGAGAGAGGAGGGGGAGTAGGAGGAGAAGGAAAGGTATAGGGAAAGGGAGAAGAGAAGAGAGAGAAGAGAGAAAAGAGGAGAGAGATGAGAAGAAGAAGAGAGAAAAAGAAAGAGAGAGAGAGAGAATAAAAAATAATGGGAGGTAAATGCAGAATCCATAGGAGCAGAAGGTAGGGTATAGAAAAAAAAGAAGAGAGAAAGAGAAAGAAAATGCTTAAGAATATAATACTTCAAAAGGGGTAAAATGGAAGAAAAATGCATTGAAATGTAAAAAGAAGCAATTAAACACACAAACCCACAGAGAGAGAGAAAGAGAGAGAGAGTTTCCATCAGCTATGACTGACCAACTCTATATCCAGCCATTAACGATCACCGGACGTTAGTGAGTCGAATTACCTGCCTCCCCCCTCCTCTCCCTTCCCCCATCCTACCCCCCTTCATACCGCCCCCTCTTCCTTTGCCAATGCATTTGCGACACTGTCAGTCAGGTGTGGGAGGGTGCAATAGAGAGTGAGAGAGAGAGAGCGAGAGAGAGAGAGAGAGAGAGAGAGAGAGAGAGAGAGAGAGAGAGAGAGAGAGAGAGAGAGAGAGAGAGAGAGAGAGAGAGAGAACGGACAGACAGACAGACAGAGAGGCAAGGAGAGAGAGAGAGAGAGAGAGAGAGAGAGAAAGAGCACCTTTTTAATTGGACTCTGATGTCACCGGCGCTACTGAATTAATTAGGCAAACATCTGGGCGCTCGTTCGGCTCATTATCGCGTCCCCGGGAATCGATCATCGCTCGCGGGAATCTTGACCTTGCGTCCGGGCGTCGTAAGGGTCATGGCTGGCCGTCACGCCCTCGCGGACACGTCGTGGCACACTGGCCCTTCGGGGAGGCTCAGATCGGGGATCGAGATCATTCCCGAAAGGCGGGGAATGTTTGGCCCACGGCGGAGGGGGAGGGGGGGGAGGGGAGGGGGGGGCGTGCGTGGGAGTTGGAGTGAAGAGGGGGGGGGGGGTAGAAAGAAGAAGGAGAGGGGAGAGGGCGGGGGGACTGCATCTGAAGGAAGGGGAGAAAGGGGAAGGAAGAGGGGAATTTTAGCAAAGGGGGGATGGATAGGAGCCGTGAGTGCAAGGGGAGAGAGGGGGGGAGGGAAAAAGGTAATCGGAAGTGGTAGGGGATGGGAGGGGAGTGAAGGGTAGAGAGGAGGGGAAATAAAGGTGGGAGGTGTAAGTGCAGGGGAAATAGAGGGATAAGTATGGTTTAGATGATTGGATGTGCGCAAGCATGTGTGTGTGTGTGTGTATGTGTGTGTGTGTGTGTGTGTGTGTGTGTGTGTGTGTGTGTGTGTGTGTGTGTGTGTAAATGTTCATATGTATGTATGTATGTGGTGAGTCTCTCACGCCCTTTGCCGTTCGGCGCAACTTGTAACTAGTTTCTGCATTGCTTCACAGCAGGGGTTTGTATATATGAGTTTATGAGGTTTAAATGCCTTTTATGTGCAGGAAATATAATAAAAAAAGAATAAGAGATCACAACAATGTCGTTATTACTTTTATCGTCATTGTCAGAAAGACTGATAACAAAGAAAAATGTGTATATATTACTTAATGACCAGGAAAGTAAAATTTTATGGGCCCATCCGTTTAAGACAACATAAAATTATATGTTGCAACAAATATGCACAGTTGTTGCATTGCTTATTCAAGAAGTTATGTGAGGGTCAGCATTTGCATGCGAACACACCTAAAAAATCAAACAAACAAACAAATAAGCAACAACAACAGCCAAATCCCGAAGTCGCCCGGTAAAAGGACCCGGGTAGAGTTATATAAGGTAATAGACATGTCCGACCTGCGATTACGCCTACGGTCACTTATCCGAAGTGGCGATGCCGATGATCCGTCTGCCGGAGATAAGATGCCGATGAATATGAGGGCGGGGGGCCTGTTGTTGTTTCTGCTTTTGCTGTTTTTTTTTTTCTGTTGTTTCGGCTTACGTCTTTTTTGTCGGATTATGTATATAGTTTATGATATATATCTATATATATATATATATATATATATATATATATATATATATATATGTATGTATGTATATATATATATATATATATATTGGCTTTTTGTTGGGTTATATGTACAGTTTGTGAGAGAAATATGGATATACATACTTACATACATGTGTATATATATATATATATATATATATATATATATATATATATATATATATATATATATATATACATATATATATATATATGTATATATATATACATATATATATATATATATATATATATATATATATATATATATATATATATATATATACATACATATATACATATATGTAGAAACGAAGAACAAGAAGAAGAGAGAGAGAGACAGACAGACGAGACCAAACTGTGTTAATCTGCTTGCGTGTAAGAGAGGGAGAGGGAGAAGGAGAAAGAAAGCGAGGCAGACAGGAAGACAAGAAAAAAACAAGGAGGAGGAGGGAGGGAGGGAGTGAAAGAGAAAGAGCAAGGGATACAGGAAGACAGAAAAAAAAAAATATATATATAATCAGAAAAGACATCCAAAACGTCTCACTTCCACTCTCAAAGACCCGAGAGAGTCATTAGCATTCTACCACTATTCGAATGGCGGATCTGTTGTTGTGGTGATGTATCTGTTCGCTTTTAAAACGGGGACGAGATGAACGAGAAAATTACACGATGGTACTTTTCTCTTTTTTTTTTTGTCTCGGCTCTTTGGTTCAATGAGGTTGGTTTTTATATCCGTTGGCTTATTGGTACGGATCCTTTTTTTCTCTTTCTTTCTCTTTTTCTCTCGTTCTCTGTCTCTTTCTTTCTCTCTCTCTCTTCCTTTCTCTCTCTCTTTCTCTTTATGTCTCTCTCTCTTTATCTCTCTCTCTCTCTCTCTCTCTCTCTCTCTCTCTCTCTCTCTCTCTCTCTATCTATCTATCTATCTATCCATCCATCTCTATCTCTATCTCTGTCTCTCGCTGTGTGTATATTTGTGTGTATGTGTTTGTGTGTTTTGTTAAGCTTTACAAAGACAAAGGAGAATTATTTGCATTGCCTGTTGCAAGCACCAATTGCCCGATGCATAAGCCTTGATGATTTGTTAATCCCTGAAATAATATATATATATATATATATATATATATATATATATATATATATATATATAGATAGATAGATAGATAGATAGATAGATAGATAGATATAACTAGAAATACAAGAATAGTCTTCCCCCCGTCTACCCGCTCACTTCTTGTAGTTACCTTGTTTTTTATCATTACACGCTAATCAGAAAGGAAGAAGGAAGGAAGATTTTTAAAAAATGATTTTTTTATTTTATTTTTTTATAGAAAAGGGGAGGCTGATACACAGAAAATTTGTAATTATGAAGTGAAATGGATTGTCGTGTGAAACTGCCTTTTAATAATTGTCATATCAAAATGTCTTCGTGCAAGTGTCGTACAAAAATTTCCTTGTTGATTAGTCGTACCAAAATCTCCTCGCCGAATGTCGTACGAAGCCGTCCCTGCCAAATGGTCGTTCCAAAATATCCTCGCCGAATGGTCGTACCAAATCGTCCTCGCCGAAGTGTTGTACTGAGATAATTCAACATGTCCTCGCTGAATCGTACGAAAATTCAACATGTCCTCGCTGAATCGTACGAAAATACAACCTGTCATCGCTGAATTGTACGAAAATTCACTATGTCCTTGCTGAATCGTACGAAAATTCAACATGTCCTCGCTGAATCGTACGAAAATTCAACATGTCCTCGCTGAATCGTACGAAAATTCACCATGTCCTCGCTGAATCGTACGAAAATTCACCATGTCCTCGCTGAATCGTACGAAAATTCAACATGTCCTCGCTGAATCGTACGAAAATTCACCATGTCCTCGCTGAATCGTACGAAAATTTAACATATCCTCGCTGAATCGTACGAAAATTCACCATGTCCTCGCTGAATCATACGAAAATTCACCATGTCCTCGCTGAATCGTACGAAAATACAACATGCCCTCCCTGAATCGTACGAAAATTCAACATGTCCTCGCTGAATCGTACGAAAATACAACAAGCCCTCGCTGAATCATACGAAAATTCACCATGTCCTCGCTGAATCGTACGAAAATTTAACATATCCTCGCTGAATCGTACGAAAATTCACCATGTCCTCGCTGAATCATACGAAAATTTCACCATGTCTCTGAATCGTACGAAAATACAACATGCCCTCCCTGAATCGTACGAAAATTCAACATGTCCTCGCTAAGATAAAATACCCGAAAATACAACAAGCCCTCGCTGAATCATACGAAAATTCACCATGTCCTCGCTGAATCGTACGAAAATTCAACAAGTCCTCGCTGAATCGTACGAAAATGCCCTCGTCGAAATATTAGAAAATATCCCCGCCGAATTGTACGAAAATACCGTACCAAGGAGTCCTCGCCGAAGCGTTCAATGCCTCGTTACGCGATCAGAAGAAGCGAGGGAGAGGAAGCCTCACGCACGATCGCTTGTGCTTGCAGGGGAGCATGGGGATGGGGGGGGGAGGGGAGTGGGTGTGAAGGGAAGGGCTGTTGTCTTTGTATATTTGTATTATAAACTTTGCTCTTGCTTCTTCTTCTTTTTTCTTATATTGTAATTGTTTTATGTTTATTTCTTCTAATTTTGTTCTTCTTGATCTTGTTTCTCTGTTGTCTTTTTTTTTTTTTTTTCTTGTTGTCTTTTTTTTTTTTTTATCCTGTTGCTTCTGTTTCTCCTTCTCCTCCTCATTCTTTTTCTGCTTTGTCTTCTTTTTATTTTCTTCTTCTCCAGCTCCTCCTCCTCCTCCTCCTCCTTCAATCTATCCTCCTTTTACCCTTCCCATTTAATTCTTCTACCTAATCCCCCTCCTTCTCCTCCTCATTCCTCCTCCTCCTCCTTCATCTTGCTCCTTCTCTCCCTTCTCTATCCCCCTCCCCCTCCATCCTCCTCCTCCTCCTCCTCCTCCTCTTTCTCCATCCTCCTCCTCCTCCTCCTCCTCCTCCTCCTCCTCCTCCTCTTTCTCCATCCTCCTCCACCTCCACCTCCATCCACCTCCATCCTCCTCCTCTTTCTCCATCCTCCTACTTCTCCTTCTCTTCCTCCTCCACCTCCATCCTCCTCCTCCACCTCCATCCTCCTCCTCTTTCTCCATCCACCTCCTCCTCTTTCTCCTTCCTCCTTCTCCATCCTCTTCCTCCTCCATCCTCCATCCTCCTCCTCCTCCTCTTCCTCCTCTTTCTCCATCCTCCTCCTCCTCCTCCTCCTCCTCTTCCAAGACATGCTACTTATCTCGGCAAACACCCGATAACGTGGCTTTGTTGTTGTGATAGCTTGACCTCGATGTGTAGGTGGCGGATTTTCTCCTTTTCTCTCTCTCTCTCCCTCCTCGGTGTTTTTTGTTGTGTCTTTGCTGGTTTTATTTGTTTTTGCTGTTTTTCTTTTGATGGTGTGTTTATTTTTCTTGGTTCTGATATATATATATATATATATATATATATATATATATATATATATATATATATATATATATATATATATATATATATATATATATATACACACATATATTTTTTTTTCTTTTCTTTTCTTTTTTTTCAATACTTTGATTTCTCTTGATTTCTCTCTTTCTTTCTTTTTTATCTCTCTTTTTTCTTTCTTTCTTTCTTTTCTCTCTCTCTCTCTCTCTCTCTCTCTCTCTCTCTCTCTCTCTCTCTCTCTCTCTCTCTCTCTCTCTCTCTCTCTCTCTCTCCTTCCATCCTTTCTATCTCCCCATTCTCCTCTGTTGTGATTATATCCATATATGTACATGTAAGCTTACATAACTGTGCATGAGAGTTTGAAT
>BOPN01000460.1:83525-93525 GCA_017312705.2 Penaeus japonicus
TCAAAACGGTTATTTTTATCTATATTATCATCATCATCACTATTATCATAATAATTATAATGGTACTATAAGTGTTATTAGTAGTGATAGTAAAAATAATGGTTCCATTATTTCTATTACTTTCATTATCATTACTACTATCATTCATGTTACTACCAATACATGATCTCGACATATTTCTTGTATTGATAGAACTTATTTCAAACAATTACTAACATCAGAAAGGCAGTTCAAACCTCCTGGAAAAAGTGAAAAAGATCCGACATTGATATTTTCTAAATCGTAAGCATTATTTTACATTTCCTTAAAAAAAAAAAAAAAAAAACTCTACCCATCATCCGGTTGATAATTTCCAAATAGTCCTCCCTTATCCCTCTCCCTCAATAAAAAAAAATGGGGGAGTGAGAGAAGAGGGGAAAGGGGAAAGGGGAGGGGAGAGGAGAGGGGAAAGGGAAAAGGGGAGGGGAGAGGAGAGGGGAGAGGAGAGGGGAGGGGAGGGGAAAGGGGAGGGGAGGGGAGGGGAAAGGAGAGGGGAGAGGGGAGGGGAGAGGGGGTGGGGAGAGGGGAGGGGAGAGGGGAGAGGAGGGAGGGGAAAGGGGAGAGGGGAGAGGGGGAGAGGGAGGGAGGGCCCACCATCCTTGAGTTCTTATGCCGCAATCTCTCGGACGGAGATAATGAGCAAGCGAAGCCCTTGTCTAAAACTCGTTTGCATTATTCAACCCAGGGGTGATAGAAAGTATCGGGTCCTATGCTGTAAGTGACACTTTGGCCCGGACGAAGATGGTTATTTCCTCCCATAAGACTACAATATCAAGTTTTCTAAGTACGCAAGAAATTGAGAAAAACCTAAAGATACTCTGTACCGGAACAAAAGTTTGGAATAGCTGCTTATGGTTTCGGTCGTTTTGGTATAAGTGCCATCCTCCCTACTGTTATAACTTTGCTTTGTGACCCATTAAAATGAAACATGACACCCAAAGGCCTCACTGGCAGGTATTTGTTGCACATCACCAAAACAATGTTTTCCATCCACTAACATTCAGCTAAATATGGTATAAACTCAATGAACATGTCTGCTTTCATTCCTGCACATTTCCCAGACTCTTCCTGCTCTGCAATCTTTCTTTCTTTTTATTCTTTTTGGTCGTTCTATCTCACTCTTTTTTTTTTCTTTTTCTTTTTCGTTCTTTATCTTTCGTATTTTCCCCCTTTCTCTCATTCAGTTTTTTTTTCTTTACTTTGTTTTTCTTTTCTTTTTTTTACCAGATTTTTCTACAACATGTAAGAAATGTTTAGGAATCGAAGAAGAAAAAGGGAGGCATAGGTAAACTGGAGGAAGAAAAGAGAGAGAGAGAAAGAGAGAGAGAGTATGAAAGACCTTTCTTGCTTCCTGTATTTCTCTCATCGATTTTTTCTTTTCTTTCCAAATTCCAAAGTTTTCCAAGAAAGGGAGAAAATGGCTCTTTCTTTTTCTTTTTTCCGTTTATTATTCAAACCTCTTTGGAAACACACACACACACACTCATACACACACAAACAAACACACACACACACACACACACACACACACACACACACACATACACACAAACACACACGCATTCACACTGGCATTTTGACGTAAAGAGGAAGTAGTAACATGAACTAAGCGATGCCATAAGACACCTATTATTTATAGTAAATAGAGGATGATGGTCTATTTACTCCTTCTGCCTCCTACTCTGCTACTTTCCATTCTCTACCTCCTCTTATCCATTTATCTTTTTCTGTCCTTTCCCTGTTCTTTCTCTGTCTCTCTCGTTATTTCTCTGGCCCTCTCTTTCTTTCTCTGTCGCTCTCGTTCTTTCTCTGTCCTTCTTTTTCATTCTCTGTCCCTCTCTTTCTCTTTCTTTCTCTCTCCTTCTCTTTCTCTGTCCCTCTCTTTCTCTCCCTCTCCCACAGTCTCTTTCTCTCTTCCTCATTATCTTTCTCTCTCATTCTTTCTTTCTCTCTCACTATTTCTTTCTCCCTCCCTCTCTTTCCCTCCCCCTCTCTTTCTTTCTCTCTTACTCTTCCTTACTCTCTCCTTTTCTTTCTTTCTATCTCCCTCTCTTTCTTTCGCTCTCCCTCTATTTCTTTCTCTCTTTCTCTTCCTCCCTCTCTTTCTCTCACACTGTCTTTCCTTTCCTCTCTATCTCCCTCTCTCTCCTTCTTTCTCTCTTTCTCCGTCTTCTTCCCTCCACCTCTTTTGTAGTTAGTTCCGATATTATCGTTTTTTTAAATTTTCTATTTTTTTATGCAAGATTTTTTTTTGTGACAGTTAATAATAATCATTATTTGAGTAAGAAAATAGTCTTACTTCTGTTATTACTTATGATGCTGATTGTGATGATTATGAAAATATATAATAATAATGATAAGATTAAACGATAATCAAGATAATGATAATAATAATGATGATTATAAAGATAATGGTAATAATAAAAATGATCATAATGATACTAATCATAATGCTAATAACAGTGATAACAATTACAATAATGATAATGGCGATAATAAAAGCAGTACTAATGATACCAACAAAAATAATACCTACATATGCAACAACAATGATAACAATACAAATAATATTCATAATGATAATATTAAAGTTATTGATAAGAATTAAAAACATGATTGATGATGATGATGATTGATAATGATTGATAATGATAATGATGATGATTGATAATGATTGATAATGATAATGATGATGATGGTGATGATGATGATGATCAGAATTCCATAAAATTTACCAGAAAGACTGATGTAAGACGAAAAAAATGCCTTAAAACAATTAATAAATCAATGACAAACAAACAGATTCTTTAAACATATATTCGATGGTATCCCTCACACATGGCTACCAATCGTGACCATCATGAGGACACCTAACAAAGATAAACAACAACAACAATATCAGTAAGACATATCACTAACATGAAGACCAATCTTCATCATATGTGGCATCCTTTAGGGATATTTTTTACCTCCACTTCTCCTTTAATTGGATTCCAGAGTAAAAGTAAGCATGGAATCGAAGCACCTTATTATACTACAAAAGATAGGATTAACTCAAAATTATTGCTTGTTCCAATCATATGTTCTAAGACGCAATCGCAGGTCTTGTCCTATACTAAACCCAACTGCCACTCTATCTTTGTGCCTATCTACTTATCTATCTCTCTATTTTTAGCTTTCTTTCTAACCGTCGTTCATTAGTTTTTTTTTAATCGGTTTGATTTGATTTTGTTATGTCATAATGTTTTTTTTTCTTTTTTTCTTCTTATTTTTCTTCACAATGTGACATGTACGTTTAACGCCAAGTATAAAACTGTATATATCAATTCGTTATAATTATTGATGATAACTATTCTAAGTTACACAAATTGATTTTTTGTGGAGTAATGATCGCGAAAAAAAAATGGATTTACATTTGTTAAGGGATTAAATCATTTTGTTTAGTATCATGGTTAGCTGATGGTGCTACCAAACCGAAATACATAGCAAACTATAGGAACATGGATCCCTTAAATACTAATTCATTTTCAAATGGAACAGCTGGAAACACAAATAAAACGAAGCTCAACTATGAAGCTTACATTGCATACATATACATATCTTTATCTCTGGTCTTTCATTGTGCCTCTCTGTCTCTTCCTTTCTCTCTCTCTTTCTCATTAGTTCTCTTTCTTTCTTTCTTTCTCTCTTTCTTTTTTTTCTCTATAAAAAGATAAAAGAAAAACTAAAAAAAACAAAAACAAAAAAAAAAATCATCACCATTTTAGAAAAGGAAAAGACACACAAAAGTTTAGCTATATTGTTGTTCGTGCATGAATTTTCAAACTTCATTACAACTCAGTAAAAATACAATGTGTAATCGTGAGATGTTATCAGAGGCGCTTACATTCGTGATACAATGTGTTCTAATTCCATTTTGAATTAGCATTTCAAACGTTCATTTGTTTGTTGACAGATAATCGAGTCGGTTACCCCAATGCTACGTTCTCAAATACTATGCAAACCTTCACAGTTATTGCTCTTCAAAAAGAGTAATTCTTTTGATGTGCCACCATGCACGCGGGTCGTTTTCTTTATCCTCATAGAAAATGGAACAGCGTGTGATGCGTTGGATCGGGAGCTTAAGCGCTCGCACAACCTGACATAATTGGGAGGATAGTATTGCCATGATATATCTCTCAGAAATAATGATACATGTTAATAATTTACTTAGATATGAATGAAATTGAAGTGTCGACCTAGGCAGAGATAACGATAGTGATGGTAACAAGAAAAAGCAATAAAGAAAGCAAGAAAGAAAACATTTGATTTTTTATGTCATGAATCACTTTCCTTCAAATATTGGAAACCCATTCGAAATTCAATGATCTGAATACTATATTTTCCACCTCGTCGTCGGTTTAGAGTGTGTAGGAGGCTCTTGGTCGTTCTCTCTCTCTCTCTCTCTCTCTCTCTCTCTCTCTCTCTCTCTCTCTCTCGCTCTCTCTCTCAGGACACTCTTGGCTTCCCCTCCACCCTCTCCCTCTCTCCCTTCCGTTTCTCTCCTTATTCTTTCGTATCTATATATACACCCAAACATATATCCACAATTTTCATGCAGTTAAGGGGAAGGGGGAGGCATCTGGTTGACTGGTTTTGGGGAATCAGAAGTGGTTTTCTTGTCGCCTCCCCTCCCCTACCACCTCCCTAGCCATGCACCAACCTTATCCCTACCTAACCCTTACCCCTACCCTGGCACTACCCCATCTACTTATACCCCTACCTTACCCCTAAACCAACCCTACCCTAACCTTACCTCTACCTCAACCCTCACCCCTCACCCTCACCCTCACCCACACCCACACTCCCCTACCCTACCTTACCCCAACCGCCCTAACCCCAACCCCATATCCCCTCATCCTACTTCTACCTCCACTCCCTCCCCCATCCCCCCACCCCTCCCGGCGAACCAAGGTGAGAGGAAGCCCCCCCGCAGCGAGGAACCTTCTCGAGTGGCACAGCAGAACCAGTCTTTCCAGCGCAGATGCATTTACGTGGGATAAGGTGGACGATGGGGATGCTGAGGAGGGGGTTGAAGGGGGGGGGATGGGGGATGGGGATGGGGGAAGGGGGGATGTTAGATAGGGGTGGGGGATGGGGGGGGTGTTGGTGGGGATGTTTATTGTGTTCTCTTTTCTTTTCTTTTCTTTTTTTCTTTTCTTTTGCTTCGTTTTTTTCTGGCCTATTTTTTTGTCCTTTTTTATCTTCTCTCTCTGTCTATCTGTCTATCTGTCTATCTATCTATCTTTCTATCTATCTATCTATCTTTCTATCTTTCTATCTTTGTAGTCAGCTCCCCTTTCTTGAGTTATGAAAGTAATTATGATATTTCTTTTCCTGTTTTTACATGATTGTATTAACTTTGGTTCTTTTTAATTGTCATTTTCTTTTTTTACAATGTTTTATAATTTTCTGTATTGATTTAAGTGGTCAGTTAATTTGTCTATTTTATTTCATTAAATTTATGATAATCAATATTGCTCCTGTTTTAATTTGTATGTGGTGTTTTCTTGAACTAATTTCAGCATGTTTATTCATGCAACATTTCTTTGCATGACCGTCATAGTCTTTCTATCTTATATTTTTTTCTCGTTTCACCGTTGTCCAATTTATTAATTTACTCTATATTATTATAAGTATATATATATATATATATATATATATATATATATATATATATATATATATATATGATTTTTACTTTGTCTAATCCTTGTTAAATTGTTTCTCACACATTGACCTCTTTAATACTTGTGCGGCCATATTGCAGCTGCTAATCAATATGTTATTTCTACCGTGGATGATATCATTAATCGAGTCCTTGCATGGTCGGACTGTTGATCATGTTGATGCAGCGTTGATCAGTGATGTGGAGATGCGATTGTGTGAATTTGGTTGAGTGAGTGTGTGGTATTTTCGGTTGTGTTGGTCAGTTTGTGTGTGTGTGCGTGCGTGCGTGTGTGTGTGGTGTGTGTGTGTGTGTGTGTGTGTGTGTGTGTGTGTGTGTGTGTAGGTGCAGGTGCGTCTGAGATCTGATATCATGTATATTCATATTCAATTATACCATATTTTATCTTGCTTTACATTCTCCAACTAAAGTTAACCCCATTTAAAGAACTGTTACTTACACTGGAGGTTTTTTATGTGGACACCATTAGTCACTTGATGTGCACGTGTACATGATTCTCTCGTTGTAAAGGTAGGTGGAGTCGCCCCCTCCACCCTTCTCCCCCTACCCCCTTCTCCTCCTCCTCCCTCCCCCCCTTCCAGCGTCTTCGATTGCCCGATAACACCTACCGTAAACAAACACTGATCTCGTCTTCCATTGTTAGTTCCAGGTGGCGTGATGCTGGGTCCCTTTGCCTCCTCCTCCTCCTCCTCCTCCTCCTCCTCCTCCTTCTTCTTCTTCTTCATCATCTCTTCCTCCTCCTCCTCCTCCTCCTTCTTCATCTCCTCCTCCTCCTCCTTCTCCTCCTTCTTCTCCTCCTTCTTCTTCTCCTTCTCCTCCTTCTTCTTCACCTCCTCCTCCTCCTACTCCTTTCCCCCCATTCTCCCTCCTCTTCCTCCTCCTCTTCCTTCGTCTCCTTCTCTTCCTATTTTCTGTTTCTTTCCTCCTCCCTCTATCTTCCTTCTTTGTTTTTTTCTTGCCCTCCCTTTCCCTCCTGTCTTCTCCCTCTTAATTCTCCTTTTCTGTTCTTCTCCTTCTTCCTCTTCTAACACCTCCTCCCTCCCCTTCTTCTTTTCTCTTTATGCCCTCTTTCCCCTTTCTCCTCCCGTATTTTTTCTTCCTTCTTATCTCCTTTTTTCCCTCTGTCTTCATTTCTCTTCTTCTCTGTTCCTTAATCTTATTCTTCCCTCTTCTCTCCTCCATCTTTTCCTTCACTCTCTTATCACTCTTCTTATTTCTTCCTTCTTCATTCTCATCTTCCCACCACTTCTCCTCTTCCTCTTCCTTTTTCTTTTGCATCATCATCCTTTCCCTTCTCTCTATTCTTCCTTTCCTTCTCCCATTCCTTACTCATCTCCTCGTCTTCTTCTATCCCCCCTCTTCCCACTCTCCCACTCTCCTCCTATCTCATCCCTCTTCCCCACTCCCTCCTCTGCTTTTCTTCTTCCTCTATTTATTCTTCCTGGACTTTCACACTTTTTTGCTTCTTCTTTCCCCCTCTCTATCTCCTTCCTTTTTCCCCTCTCTATCTATCTCCCCTTCCTCTTCCCCCTCTCTATCTATCTCCCTTTCTTCTTCCCCTTCTTTATCTATCTCCCTTTCCTCTTCCCTCTCTCTATCTATCTCCCCTTCCTCCTCCCCCTCTCTCCGCCCTTCCCTATTCTCCCTTCTCAAAGTCTCTCTTTGATCATCCCCCTTCCTCGTCCTCTTCTCTATATTCCTTATCTCTCTCTTTCTCTCTCCCTCTCTTCCTCTCTCTCTCCCTCCCTCCCTCTCCCTCCCTCTCCCTCTCCCTCTCCCTCTCTATTTCTCTCTATCTCTTTCTCTCTATCTCTTTCTCTCTCTCTCTCTCTCTCTCTCTCTCTCTCTCTCTCTCTCTCTCTCTCTCTCTCTCTCTCTCTCTCTCTCTCTCTCTCTCTCTCTCTCTCTCTCTCTCTCTCTCTCTCTCTCTCTCTCTCTCTCTCTCTCTCTCTCTCTCTCGCTATCTATCTCTTTCTATCTCAACCCCCCTCCCCTTTCCGTCTCCCTTGCCCCACCTTATTTTGCTGAGTTGCTGAGGTCCGAACCGGTTCCTGTGTCGAGTTTTCGGGGAGTGGCTGCGAGGGAGCGGTGCTTCGCCTTTTGTTTGTTTGATTGTTTTACTGGTGGGTGGGGTGAAGGGGTAGGGGAAGGGGTCAGTCTTTGTGGTTCTTCTCTATCTGTATTTATGTGTCTTTCTGTCGGACAGTTGTGTCTCTGTGCCTCCTGGTTCTTTCTGATCTCCTTCACTCTTTTGCTTTCTCTTTCTCTCTCTCTATCTTTCTCTCTCTCTCTCTCTTTCTCTCTTTCTCATTCTCTCTCTCTCTCTTTCTCTTTCTCTCTCCTTCTCTCTCCTTCTCTCTCCTTCTCTCTCTCTCTCTCTCTCTCTCTCTCTCTCTCTCTCTCTCTCTCTCTCTCTCTCTCTCTCTCTCTCTCTCTCTCTCTCTCTCTCTCTCTCTCTCTCTCTCTCTCTCTCTCTCTCTCTCTCTCTCTCTCTCGCTCTCCTCTCTCTCTCTCCTCTCTCTCCTCCTGTTGTCATTCCCATTCCCATCTCTCCAGCTTTCACCTTTTTTTTTCTTTACTTTTTTTTTCATTTTTTTCAAAAATGGATTGGGTGTATCGTAAATGTAGTACGTGCAATATTGCTACGATATAGCATGCAATTGATCGTGTGAATAACCCTCAGAATAAGAACAAAACAAATGAAGTCAGAAATTTAACTGCCAATTTTCATACTGAATTATAGTAATGGACGCAATATCACTGATGATCTGTGTCTATCACAGTAATGTGGAAATAAGTAATATGATTTGTATGATATCATTATTGGTGTCGAAGGGAATGATTTTAATGAGGGTGATAATGATGATGATAATGACAGTGATAAAAGCGATGATGAGAATATTGTCAGTTCTTATTGTTTTTTCGTACGCGGATTAAACATTCACACCCACGCATGCACACGCACACACACACACAAACACACACACACACACACACACACACACACACACACAAACAAACACAAACACACAAACAAACACACAAACAAACAAACACAAACACACACAATCAAACACACACACCTAAAAACACAAACGCACACAGGCATTCCGATCTTATACGATGTAATACATTATGTCAGATGCAACATTCAACACGATACCCTCGTGCTTCAGCTCTGCAATCAGATATGCCTACCTGACTCCGTATGCGTGTGGAGTGAGTAAGTTCAGTAAGTATGCCACCGCCCTGAGTAAACTGCCAGGTTGTGCGAATGAGATAATCGGGCGGTTGAAAAGGAAACTAGATTTGCAATGCTGTGATTGGGTCTGAGGGAGCGAGAAAATAGGTGCAAAATAGGTGTCGCGTCGATAGCGTTTTTGTGAGAGAGAGAGAGAGAGAGAGAGAGAGAGAGAGAGAGAGAGAGAGAGAGAGAGAGAGAGAGAGAGAGAGAGAGAGAGAGAGTGGGAGAGAAAGAGAGAGAGAGAGAGAAGGAGAAAGAGAGAGAGAAAGAGAAAAAGAGAAAGATAGAGAGAGAAAGAAAGAAAGAAAGAAAGAGAGAGACAGAGACAGACAGAGACAGAGACAGAGAGAGAATATGAATTAGAAAGAGATAGAAAAAAGAGAGAGATTATATGATGAGTTTGTGTGTGTTCCTGTGTTTGAATTTTCTCCTCTCCTGTAACATTGACAAGACTCATTAGCCTGAGTGCGTAGTCCACAATTTGAAGGATTTAAGTGCAAGTTTACTCTGTTTAGCCTGCGAATTACGGTCGGAATCTAACCGAGAATCCCATAATTTTGGCATTAGATGAGAGTCGTTATACGCCCGAAATTGGGTGCTCGAGTTGGCAATTAGTTTTTTTTTTCCCTCTCGTCTGTTTCTACTCCTTTTTTTCTACCTATTCTTCCTCTTCCTTTGATTATTTTTTTCTCTTATTTTTTCTTACTCTTCTTTTTTCCTTCCTCGTCACGTTCTCTTCCTCTTCCTCTTTTTCAACTCCCTTCCTTCCTCCTCATCCATCTTCCCCCTCCTCCTCATTCTTCTCCTTCCTCCTTATCTTCCTTCTTCTCCTCCGCATCCTTCCCCCTATATTCTTATTTCCATAATATGGCCTCTTCGCGCACTTCTAAAGTGACTATCTACCTCTTCCTCCTCCTCCTCCCCTTCCTTTTTTTTCTCCTTCTTCTTTTTTCTGTTCTTCTTGTTCTTTTCATTTTTTTCTTCTCCTC
>BOPN01000460.1:108372-113372 GCA_017312705.2 Penaeus japonicus
GGAATGGACGATAACATAACTTGGAAATAACAGGAAAAGGCTGTCCATTGAAGGAGGGGATACGAGCGCAATTTAGATTTGCGTTAGTCGAAAAATGAATACAATTTTATTTATATATTTATCTGTCTATGTATCTATTTATTCATTATCATTATCAACATTTTCATTATGAACATTGGTATTATTGTCATTACTATTATGATTACTGTAATTTAGTAAGTGTATAGAATATGAAGTATTAAGAAAAATCTATATGGTGTATTGTAAATCTAAAAGCTCTTCGTTATCACATTCATCATAAAGAATCATCCTTGTAAATTCTTTATCCTTTTTCATCACAAGAGAATCAATATTTTAGATTTTTTTCATGTTTCTTTATATACATTCAACATCATGAACAAAACTGGACGCTATGAAATATAGGCAAAATACCATATCAGTAACAGAGAAACACACGCACACACAAACACACACATACACACACACACACACGCACACGCACACGCACACGCACGCACACACACACACACACAAACACACACACACACATACATACACACACACACATACACTTTCGCCAATTTCTGCATCACTAACAACAAAAAACAAGAAAACCACTCTTATAGATCCCACATTCATGACATAACACCAAACGCAAAACAATAACAACGAAAAACAAACACATTTTTGTAGAATTCGCATCTATATCAGTGACAAAAATCACAACAAAAACATCCTTGTTAACTCTTCCCTTCACAACATCAAAACAAAAACATCCTAATAAATCCTCGCTTAATCCCAACAACAAAACAACAAATAAATAAGGTAAAAAATAGAGAAAATACCACCCTTTCAAATTCTCCTTTCCTTCATATCAGAACATAAATATCGTTCGTATTCGCGCCACCAGATGGCAGGTGTAAGTGGCCCGGGCGAAGTCCTGTCGAGACTCCGTGGTTGAAACCTTTCACTGTTTTATTTTCTTTCTTTCTTCCTTTTTCTTTTCTTTCTCGATATGAATATTTGTTTTGGTATCTATCGCCTTGTCTACTTCTCGAATTATGTTTCTGTCGAACTGTTATTGATTTCTCTGTATGTTTGTTTCTATCTTTTGCTCTCTCTCTTTCTTTCTTTCTCTTTCTTTCTCTCTCTCTCTCTCTTTCTCTCTCTCTCTCTCTTTCCCTCTGCCCCATCGCTTTTTTTTATCTGTCTGTCTGTCTATCTATCTATCAATCTCCCCCGCCTCTCTTTCTCCCTCCCCCCGTCCCGCTCCCTATCCTTCTCCCCCTCCATTCCCATCCCTTACCATCATTCCTATAACTCCCCTCCTACCCCCCCCCCCTCTCTCTTTCTATCTTCCTTCCCCACTCTCTCTCTCTCCGCTCCAAAACCATACCCCCTAAGAACCCGACCCCAAGAATCCCGCCCCCCCCAAAAACAAAAACAAGCTCTCGATTTCTCCTATGCTGGCTATAGTATTCCAGAAGTCTCACTCGCAGTGTTGGCATACTGTAAGACGTCCGGTGTGGTTTGTAATAGCATTCACCCAGGAGTTGGGGTTCGAACTCGCGTTTGGGGTTTCGAAGCGGGGGCGAAATTTACTGTTTTTGTGTGTGTGTGTTTTGAATATTTTTCTTTGATATAATTCGTTTTTTTAATTGAAGAGGATTCTTTGGAATTCAGAGTCTTTACCAGGCGCTTGGTGAGAGGCTATGGATAAAACTGGGCTTTTATTTTGAAAGATAATCTTATGTGGATCAAAGTAGTTTTACAATTATTTTGTCACTTTTGACCCATAAATATATATTTTTATTATCTTGACATTATTAGCTATACCTATTTCTCTCTCTCTCTCTCTCTCTCTCTCTCTCTCTCTCTCTCTCTCTCTCGCTCTCTCTCCTTCTAAGCTCTCGCTCTGCTCTCTCTCTCTCGCTCTCTCTCTCTCTCTCTCTCTCTCTCTCTCTCTCTCTCTCTCTCTCTCTCTCTCTCTCTCTCTCTCTCTCTCTCTCTCTCTCTCTCTCTCTCTCTCTCTCTTTCTCACCTCTACTCTTTCTGCTTGCTTACTCTTTTGTTTCCTCTATCCCTCAATTCCCTTTCAAAATAATGACGTTGATAAACTAAGAATTCATATTCATAACATTCTACATGAAAAAAAGAAAAAGAAAGAAAAAATCAACAGTGTGAACTGTGCGATGGCGGTCGTTTGTTCCGGTTATGCTCCATTACAAACCCTGCCTCCTCCTCCTCTATCTCCTTCTGCTTCTGCTTCGCGCTGCATCACTTTAAGCGAAGTGTTGAAATTATTCCTCACCTTTGACTCTCAGGCGATTTTTACGTTCCTGGGCTTTTCGATGTCTTCCCCTCGGTCAGGTGTGTTTGTGTGTTTCACCTGCGCTTTCCACCACGCCCGAGGTGCTGTTCGAGAAGTCAAAGCGTTCCCTTCCATCACCCTGTTCAACGCCCTCCGATATATATATTTTTTCCTGTTGCAATGATACAGTAGTCGATAAGATACATGAAGGATAAGAATGGATTTTATAAAGATGATGATTAAGAAAGTTAAGTGAAAATTCCAATACATGTCCCCACGGACATTAAATACCGATGTAGTAAAAGCAGTATTAATAATTTTCAAATCCTAAATGACTATTTACATAAAAAAGAGGAAAAAGAAAATCACGAATGAAGACAATCCCACGTGGCACAGTGCCAACCTTCAGAAATCTCCCTTTTTCGCACACACACACACAAACAAACACAAATATACGTTCAAAATAAATAAATTATAAAATAGATAAATGAATAAATAATAGCAGCAAATAAATAAAATAATAAGTAAAGATAATATTTATTACAAAATCACAGATAAAAATAAAACAAAAATAAACGAGTCACCCAAAACAAGGCTAACCACTCCTTCAAGTCTCCAACCTCCTTTGCGTTGGTGCCATCTCCCGGTGCTATAAGAACCTGCCACAAATGGACGATTGTGACTTTCACTCTTCTCCCCGGTGCTGATAGTGCCTCTCGCCTTTACTTATTTATTATGTCTTTTAAAGCTGAAAGCAAAAGAGTTCTCTCGCGCTCGCTCGCTCGTTTCTGCAGCGCTCGCCATGACGCCTGAAGGCATCTCCTGGGACGCCATTTGGGCCACGCTGGTTTTTCTCGTTAACCATGATAATAATTTTTGTTATGTATCTGTTTTTTATTATCATTATCATTATAATTGTTGTGTGGCGTTATTTCTGCTCATCAAAATTATTTATTACAATATGATTGTTATTGTTATTAATATTACCATCGTCATTTTTATTATTATAATTATTATTATCGTCAATATTATTATTATCATCATTATTATCATCATAATTATCATCATCATTGCTATCGTTATTATTATCAATATCATTATCCTTATTGTCATCATCATCATTGTTATCATTATTATTATTATCATTATCATTATATCATTATCAGTATTGTCATTATCATTTCCAAAATAGTAGTAGTAATAAACATGATTATCATATAATTACTGGTATTATCATCATTACTAATATTATTATTATTAAGTAGATATGAGTTATCATTATCATAATCATAATTTATTATCATTTTTACATTACCATTATAGCATTNCAGTTTTTTTTTTTTTTTTCTTCGTCAAGATCAAGTTGCAAATGCACGTGAGATAAGAACTTGTTGGGCCGATAAGGAAGGCGTTGGGTCCGGGTTATCGGGGACGGAGTTCGGGTGCAGCCGTTATCTTTATTGTTATTGGTATTGCCTTGATTTGTTTGGGTTGTTATTATTTTGCTGTTTGTTGGTAGAGTTTGTTTTGATGATATGATCATCGCTACCATCAGTCATCATCATCTTTGTCACAACCACTACCACCATCACCATGACCACCACCACCATCATCACTACTACCACCACTACCATCATCATCATTATTTCAATAACCACAACCACCACCATCATCACTACTACCGCCACCATCATCATTTCAATAACCACAACCACCACCAACACAACCACCACCATCATCACTACTACCACTACCATCACCATCATCATTTCAAAAAACACAACCACAACCACCACCATCATTTCCATAATCACAACACCCCCACCCTCCCCCTCCCCCCTCCACCTCCCTTCGTGACTAACCCGCCTCCCCGATTCGTGGGCATGCGGGTATTCGCCCCGTGTAATAGCCCATGACAGGAGCTAACGCGTGGCGGGTGTGCGTGCGCGCGCGCGCGGGTTCGAGATGCCTTTCGTTTCAGGGGGGGGGGGGGAGGGGGGGACGCGTGAACACTCTTTTTGTGTTGTCAAGGCTGTTGGTGTCGTGTGTGTGTGTGTATATAGAGATCATGGGTGGGTTTGTGGGTTAGAGGGTGTGGAGAGAGGGGAGGGTCCGGAGGGAGGTAAGGGTGGTGCGATTTGATGTTGAGGTTCGTGGGCTGGTCTGTTTTTCCTTGTATGCATTGGTATATCTATATGCATGTACACATATCTATCTGTCTGGCTATTTCTCTCTCTCTCTCTCTCTCTCTCTCTCTCTCTCTCTCTCTATATATATATATATATATATATATATATATATATATATATATATATATATATATATATATTATATATATATATATATATATATATGTGTGTGTGTGTGTGTGTGTGTGTGTGTGTGTGTATGTGTGTGTGTGTGTGTGTGTGTGTGTATGTGTGTGTGTGTGTGTTTGGGTATGGCTGTGTGTAGTCTATACAGATAAATACATAATACATACACACACATTTATAACCATACATACATATATATATATATATATATATATATATATATATATATATACATATGTATGTATATACATATATACAAACACACATATATATTTGCATGTGTGTGTATATATAGCTAAAATTGAATATATACGCGTTCTCAGGTACCCGAAGATACATACATACGTCTCCCAATATGCAAAACAATCATACAT
>BOPN01000460.1:118372-120872 GCA_017312705.2 Penaeus japonicus
TGAATTTGATGTTATAATTATTATCATCTATATTAGTATCATTATCATCATTATTACCACTATCTATATCATTACCTTTATCAGTATCATATTACGCCCAGCCTCCATACGTCAGAAATTTACTCGCAACAAAGCAATTTAATCCTTGCTGACTGACTCCTGCAACATCAACCACAAACACCCGCATCGGTTGATGTGTGTTGTTCACTTATTCCTCTTGAGTGCATGCCATTATACTCCAAGTGTGCACAGTTATAGTTGCAAGGTCAATGTGATTTAGTAGAATGTGTAAGGAAGACAGGGACTCCTGAACCATTATGTATATATATATATATATATATATATATATATATATATATATATATATATATATACACACACACACACACACACACACACACACACACACACACACACACACACACACACACACACACACACACACACACACACACACACACACACACACACACACACTCATACACACGCAAATGTAAATATATTCATAAATATCTATATATATCTATATCTATATATCCATTTATCTGTCTATCTATCTATATATATATATATATATATATATATATATATATATATATATATATATATATTTCACCAGTGTTCAAGACATATTGTTCAAAATATCGAAGGCTTGAGTGAAAAAAGAGACACGATTACGAACAATGGATTCACATTCGACCTGGAAACGCATTAGCGGTTTGCGAACATCAGCCAAATCATTTTAACACAACTTTGCGAAGGACGAAAAGGGGGGCGAGATAAGAGGTGCTATTTTAAGATGGTTAGGAAGAAAGTGTGTGTGGGGGGATGGGAGGGGGAGGAGGGGGTAAGGAATCATTGTGATTGAGTATTAGGGAAGGGGGGAGGGGGATGGGGGGGGAGTGGTATAACAAATGGGAACTTATTCTGTTTTGTGGGAATGTAGAGGTTTGTGTTGTGAGGTCTGTGTGCATCGGTTGTGCGTTGTGTGTGGAGGGGGGATGGAGGGAGGAGAGGAGGGGAGGGTGGAGGTGGAGATGGAGATTGAGATGGAGATGGGGATGGGGAGGATAGAGAAGAGGTAGGGGTGGAGGTCTTGGTGGAGGTAGAGGTGGAAATGAAGTGGAGGTAGAAGTGATAGTGGAGGTGGAGGTAGAAATGAAGTGAATGTGGAAGTGAAGATGAAGGGGGAGTAAGAAGGATAAGAAGAAGGTTAGATAAAAGAGTAGGTTGAAAAGAAGGAATAGGAGGTGGGGGTAGATGTAGGTGTGGACGAGGATGTAGAAGAGGTGGAAAAGGAAGAAATGGTGAAGAAGAAGAGTAAAAAAAGAAGAATTAGAAGAAGAAGAAAAAAAACAGAGGATAAATAAAATTAGAAACACAAAATTGAAAAAATTGGGAGAAAGAGAAGCGAGGAAGATGGGAATTGAAAAAAAATAACAGATAAAAAACAAATGTAAAGTTGCACAAACTAGCAAGTTGTTGTCGTGACGCGTTTTGCAAAAACTGTCTTATTTATTCATTCTCATACATACATGAATAATCACTGGGTAATGTGCAGCCGAGTAAATACTGGCATATGTTGTGAATACATGGGTTCTTCGCATGTGAAAAAGAAAAAAGAAAATCTAAGAAAAGTAAATTCGCGGTTGAGATAACAGATGTATCTTGTGTAAGCGGAGGTACACATCTGCTCGAGAACCCGCCATCTCAACACGTGTTATGCCTACGTTATTTGATAGGTGACCGGAACACATGTGTAATATTTATTACTCCGTCGTCATGTTGAGAAACGGGGACTTCACGTTTGCTGATGACACGTGTTATTGCAATTGGTCTTGGCAATTTATGTTGCAACATCTTCGTGGCTGTGTTAAGGGTAACCTCGTTCTGATTGAGAATTAAGGAAGTATGTGTGTGTTTGTGTGTGTGTGTGTGTGTGTCTGTGTGTGCGTGGGTCTGTATTTTTTTTTTTTTTTTTTTTTTTTCCAAAAAGTTGCTGGCTTCACATTCTTAAGAAAGGAATTAAGAACTGTTGGTAGATTGTAGTCATTTCTTCTGTCTTTCATGTTTCTGAACTCCAGAATTGAGAAGCCACACGAATGTTAGAGTTTAAGTTAAATCTTTTAATCCACGGAATGAATATGGTTACCTGTTGTTAAATCACTTGTTTTGTTCAGCCAACAATGATATAGTTTCACTGTTCATCTGTTAATGGGAGTTGGAAAGATTGGATTATTTTATATTGGTATCTTTGGGCGTTGACTCCTAAAGTCGGGAAAAGATCAGAAGTATAGAATTCTATATTGCCAATCACCTAGTCAGACATTATTCAAAGAAATGTTCATAAGTTAAAGATAATGTGAGAGGCATTACACTTCTCAAGTCATGCAGACTTCATCATCCTCTGTCTTATTGTATTAAGATAGGTCACTCATGTCTCTTTTTTTTTCTCTCTCTCTCTCTCTTTTTAAGTTTCAGATTGTATTTACAAACATTT
>BOPN01000460.1:138372-143372 GCA_017312705.2 Penaeus japonicus
TAGACACAGTTTTCTTTGTTTATGGTTAGTTCAATGAAGGATACCGATATGATCAATACATACTCCGTCCCTTACCCCCTCCCCTCACCCCCCCCCTTCTTCCTTTTCCCCATCTCCCCTCTCCCCCTCCACCCCCTCCCTATTCTCCTGACCAATCTGCGTTGTCTCTGCCAATCAGCCCGTCAATCAGGCTGATTAGCAAGATGAGAGGACAAAATTCTGAGTCACTGGACCCAAGGAATTTTGTATGCATCCTCATCTTCTTCTTCTCTTCTTCATCTTCTTCTTAATTCTTCTCCCTCCCTCGTTCTCTTCCTTCGTTCCTTCTGTCCTTCCTTCCACGCTTCTTCCTCTTGAGTCTCCTTCCGCCCTCGCCGTTAGGTCATCCGGCCGTCTTTTCTATTCCCCGCCGGCCGGCCATCGCGACGTCAGGACGCCCAACATATTAATGAAGGGAAGGGGGGGGGGGGGGGACAAGGAGGGAGGGGTGGTAAGGGGGGAGGGGAGGGGCAGACGGAACAGAGCCGGAACGAGGCTCGAACCTTAACAACCGCGTGGCAATTGCAAAGGACGAGGAGGCTCAATGATTGCACGATTCGAGGACCCCGTGTCTCGCCCCGCGTCAGGTGCCACGTTCCTTAATTACCCTTCGTCGATATTAAGGCCTAATAGGTTAGAGTAAGTGATTTAAAGGGACGTTTGAGAGCCATCTGGGCCGGGAGCGAGTTGAGGCGAGGAGATGGGGAGGGGGAGGCGGAGGGAGAGGGGGAGGCGAAGGGGGAGGGTTGGTGGGGGGATTTACGCACGCTGACACTCACTCGTTCGCTCACTCAGGATTCTGGATTTATCGGACGATCGTGTTACACTGATTATAGGGTCATGGGGGAGGGAGGGAGGGAGGGTAGGAGAGCCCCAGAGCCCCCTTCCTTCTGTACCTTTACAGGTGGGCAGCGCGTAGGGGTTTTAATATCGGCTTAGTGGCGTCGTGGCCCCGTGTGTTCGGCAATGATCAGGGTGCGTCGGTTTATAACGTATTCGGCGCGGGGCTCCTTCGACGTAACCGGAGATTCGGGGGCGCAGCATCCCTGACGCCTAGATTTACGGCCGCTGTTTGGAGAAAAAGGAGTGAGAGAATCCCTCATGGCGAAGGGGGTGCAGGGGCGTATCCAGAGAGCTCTCTGAAAAAAAAAGAAAATGAAAATGAAAATAGAATAGATAAAGAAAGACTAATGAGTCTCGTTTGTCGCACGGAAGGGAGAAGGATTCGCGCCAGAGTTGAAGAATCGCTCCGAAGCTCCGAATCCTCCGAGCGAGACGAATCATTCCCTCTGAGATTCATGACCCGAAGAAAGATGGTTCGATGGCGATCAGCTGACGCGGGGGCTATTCATAGCGACGGCGACGAGAGGAAGATAAAACGAAACTTTTTTTTTTTTTCTTCTTCAGTTCCTTTTTTTATTTGTCTTCTTTTTACGGAATTCGTGATGGATTCGTCGCTCGTTCCGCCGGCTGTAAATCAGACACTTCCTTGCGGGTTCCTCTATCGGGAAGGGAGGGTGATGCACCTCCTCTGCCAATCAGCTTGCAGTATCACGCGTGTAGATCGGCCTATCAGCGCGGGGCATCGGGGCGGCCAATCAGCAGCGAGCTCGGGAGGTAATTGGCTTAGCATTCAATTTTGCTCCCAGTCCAAATATGAGCGTGGGCTATCGCGGCGTGTCAATATACATATATATTTTTCTCTCTTTAACAATCACTCTTTCTCTCCTCTCTGTCTCTTTCTCTCTCTCTATCTATCTATTTATCTCTCTATCTATCTCTATCGATCTCCATCAGGGCGATTTGGTCGGAACTGTCGCCCGGAGGAACGGAAACATGAGCTCTGCGTCTTCATTATTTATTCCGAGTGTGATAGGTCGCGCGTGATATTTCGTAGACGATGGACGAGTTTAGTGGTGTTATTTTGCAGCATGACGACAGCAGATGAGGCATCGATCTCTGTCTGACACCTGCTGCGCCACCTCTTATCTCGCGGAGAGGAGATACAGAGGGGGGCGTTATCTCGGCTGCGGTCGGGAGTAATGGGCGGCGGAATCGGCGCTACCTGGAGCGAGCGGCTGAAATGGAGCTGGGTTTATTTATTATGTTGATATTTGTATTTTTATCTACTTAGTACGCTATGAGCAAATATGGACACGCGCTTATGCGTAAATATGTTCACACACACACGCACACACACACACACACACACACACACACACACACACACACACACACACACACACACACACACACACACACACACACACACACACACACACACACACACACACACACACACACACACACACAATCATTATTATTTACAACTAATAAACGAGAGCAACGCGTGCGGCCAACACGTTCGAATGCATTTAAACAATGATAAAAAAAACACAAGCATTTTTTTTTTCTTCTTCTTCTTTTTCGTTTTACGAGTGAGTTCCAGAATACGATTCTTGCCTAAGACTCATGAATAGTTGATCGCTGATTCTGAATACGCGCGTGTGTATATAAGGCATACCAGCAGGAACCCCTCGGCCTATAAACCATGAGGTATGAGGGAGCCCTGTGTGATGCCTCCCGTGTCAGATCCTGCAGACTCATTGACCCAATCTCGTTGACCAGAGGGAGCTGGAACTCGGTGACCCCCCCCCCACACACACACACCCTATCCCACCTCCTTACACCGACCCCCAATGCCCTGCACTCAACCCATGCATGCCCACACACTCTGCTGGTGAGGGTGAGAGGGAGGGAGGAGGAGGAGGAGGAGGAGGAAGGGGAGGTGGAGGTTGAAATGGGAGTGGAAGGGATAGCGGTGGAAGTGGGGGTGAAGTGATAGAAGAAGAAGGAAGTGGAGAAGAAGGAATAAGAAGAAAGGGTAGGAAGAAAGAGAAAAGGGAAGTGGAGGAGGAGGAGAAGAAGAAGAAGAGGAGGGAAGTGGAGGAGAAGAAAAAGGAGGAGAAGGAAGTGGAGGAGGAGGAATTGGTTCGTCTGTGGGACGTGTTATCTGTCTCACCTGATATGGGGTTATGGCTCCCCGAAGACGTTTAGTGGGGCACTCGCCCGCTTGTGCTTTTTCGGGCTTTCGTCCGGTGGGTTTTATTTATTCGTGCGGGGGAGGGGGGAGGGGGAAGGATGGGGTTAGGGGGTAGGGGGAGGGAGAGATGGAGAAAATGAGAGAGGGTTTATATATGGCGAGAGAAAGAGAGTGTGGGGATATATATATATATATATATATATATATATATATATATATATATATATATATATATATATATATACATATACACATAAAGACAGACAGATAGACAGACAGAGGGGGAGGGAGAAAGAGGAGAAAGAGAAAGTGGGTATATATGGAGATAAACAAAAGGAATACAGGGAAAACGAGAAATATAATGGAAGGGAGAAGAGAGAGAGAGAGAGAGAGAGAGAGAGAGAGAGAGAGAGAGAGAGAGAGAGAGAGAGAGAGAGAGAAAGGAGGGGCAGAGAGAGAGAAAGGAGGGGGAGAGAGAGATAAAGGCATAGAAGAATGAAACATATTCAGAAAAATGAATAACTAAAAAGTACGATTAAAAAGAGCGACAGAGTTTGAATCAATTCATCACAACGTCACCATTACCTCCAATAATGTCATCACATACATCACCCAAACACATGATCCCTCACACCCTCAACTTTTTTTCCCTTTAAACTCGTCCTTATGCAACCACTACATTGAGGCGAATCTCGCTTGGCTAGAATCTACTATTACCAATCTATCTCTATCCGTCGACACACTATTGTAGGGTTGGGGAGGGAGGGGTAGGGGGAGGGGGGTACATGGTACCGTGGTGGGTGGGTACCGGTGAGTGTTAGAGTGGGTGCCGTTGGGTATCTGTGTGGGTACCGGGGAGCGTTATGGGGAGGGGGGGTACCGATGGGTATTAGAATGGATATGGGGGTGGGGGTGGGGCGTTAGGGAGAGGGGGGTACCCATGGATATTAGAGTGGATATGGGGGGGGGGGGCGTTAGGGAGAGGGGGGTACCCATGGATATTAGAGTGGATATGGGGGGGGGCGTTAGGGAGAGGGGGGTACCGATGGGTATTAGAGTGGGTACCGGTGGGTATTAGGGTGGTGTTAAAGACGATCGTTGGTCTGTGGGCGGCAAATTAGCATACCGGAATGAGCTGTCAATCACAACCTGTCTGGGGTCTACCGTGCGCCTCTCTCTCTCATTATTTTAATGTGGAGCGTTTCCCTTCGTAAAGAGGTTGTGTAGCATTTGGTTCTGATATTTTTGATGGCATTGCGTCTCCTTTATTTATTTTTTTTTCATTCATTTAACATTTTTTATGTTTATTTATTTTATCTTTACCTTCAACTACTTCCGTCATTACTACTGATATCACTACTGCTACTACCACTACTGCAACTACTACTGTTACTGCTACTACTTCTATTACTGCTATTACTGTTACTGCTACTATATATGTTTCTCTGTTACTTTTGGTACTACTGCTTCTACTAGTACTACTACTACTATTACTACATCTACTACTTCTACTACTACTACAACTTCTACTACTATAACTGCTACTACTACTTCTACTACTACTACTACTACTACTACTACTAATACTATTACTACTGTTACTACCACCAACGCCACCAGCACTACTGCGGCTAAATTGTAAATACCAGCAGTTCTACTTCTCTAGTTATAGCCACGACTACTACTATTATCCTTCATACATTGCTGGCACATTCTTTACCTAGACAAAGGAGTAAGACCAACTCTCACCCGAACATGGAAATTCCTTCTCAGAACCATTACTCTTTGGCATCAACATTTAGACTTAACAACTTTGGAGATTGGTGAACTAGGAGATGGAGGAGGGAGAGAGAGAGAAAAAAAAAACGAAAGAAAAAAAAAGAGGAAAAATAAAAAGTGAATGGTCTACAAATTTTGT
>BOPN01000460.1:153372-158372 GCA_017312705.2 Penaeus japonicus
GATCTAGGAGTTTAGGGTATGCTGTGAGGTTGTAAGATATACGAACAAAATACATTATGTAGAAAAGAAATAAATAAAGTATAAACAATGTATTCATTTCTTCTTTCTCTCATGTGTGTGCAATCTTCTTTTATCTGTCTTACTCATGTGTGTCATTTAGGCCTATCTGTTATTATTAGGGTTGAGCCTGTAGTTTATATTCTCTATCTATTAATCTATACCTCTATTTTGTATTACATCACATTACATTTTATATACCATAAAAAGCTACCACAATATGTGACTATACTAATTATTTCATTTCCTTCCACAGGTATGAACGCGGACGAGGATATCCACCCCCTCACCCACCCCCACCCCACCCCCATTGGCACTAAGGGTGAGGAGGAATGGGTAAGTCGTGTTGGGGAGGTGGGGGTGCCCTTCGGATATAGGGAAGAGGAAGGGGGCCAGTTGGGTAAGCGGGGAAGGGAGGGGGAGGGGGAGGGGGAGGGGGGGGGGGGGAGGGGGGGGGGGGAGGGGGAGGGGGGGGAGGGGGGAGGCCTTCGGAAGAAATCGGATATGAGCTTTGAGTCGCTCGGTCTGATTGGGGCATTCGGCCTCACATCACCCGTGGCGGCTTCTCTTGTGTTAGCTTGGGTTTCATTCGGCGCTCCAGCTTTTTTTGTTCCTTTTATTTCATTTTCTGCTTTTTTTTTTCTTTTTTTTCTGTCTCTTGGATTTTTTTTTTCTCTCCTGTTTTATATCTGTTTGGGTCTCTGTCTCTTTCTTTTTCTATCTCTCTCTCTCTCTCTCTCTTTCTCTCTCTTTCTCTCTTTCTCTCTTTCTCTCTCTCTTTCTCTCTCTCTCTCTCTCTCTCTCTCTCTCTCTCTCTCTCTCTCTCTCTCTCTCTCTCTCTCTCTCTCTCTCTCCTCCTCCTTCTCCTCTTCCTCCTGCTACTCCTCCTCTTCCTTACTCGTATTCCTCCTCCTCGTCCTCTCTCCCTCTTTCCTCACATAATCCACCTTCTCCCTCTCCTCCTCCACCTCCTCCACCTCCTCATCATCATCATCCTCATCATCTACCCTCCCCTCCCCTTCCCCCTCCTCTCTCCCCTCCCCTTCCTTCTCCTCCCCTTCCCCTTCCTCCCCTTCCCCCTCCTCTCCTTCCTCCTCCTCCCCTTCCCCCCTCCTCCCCTCCCCCTCCTCCTCCCCTTCCCCCTCCTCCCCTCCCCTCTCCTCCCCTCCCCTCCCCTCCCCTCCCCCTTCCTCCTCTCCCCTCCCCTTCCCCCACCTCCCCTTCCCCCTCCTCCCCTTCCTCCCCCTCCACCTCCTCCCCCTCCTCCTCCTCCACCTACCTCCCTCCCTCATTCCCTCCATCCCCAACATGCACAAACACGCGCACATATCTCATTATCTTTGGGCTTGTCATCTCTTTTTATGTTCTTATTAGATTAGGTGTGTTTGTTCGATTTTCTTTGTAGTGTCTATGTTTCAAGTTTAACATCAAGGACGCAGAATGCATGTACATATTGTTGTTGTTGTTTTTTTTCGTCTGTCCTTTATTGCTTTTTACATTATTGGGTTATAAGTTTTATTTAACCATTTGTTAACCTCTATTTCTTTTTCTTTTCTTTTTTTGCTAGTCTGTTTAGCCATTTATATTTTTTCTAAGTCATACCAGAAACCGATAACCAATATCTCCTTTCACATAGCTTCCGTTTTCTGTTGCTGTTGTTGTAGGTTAATAGCGTCTTATTTGTTTTAAGATTTAATCATATGTGTTTGTTTGTTTGTTTTGTTGCAGTTGCTGGATGGAAGCAAGAGGTATATATGTATATGATCGTTTTTTTTGTTATGCTTTTATTCTTCTTACGCTTAGTGTGGTTCTTGAATGTTTATTTTTTGTCTATTTCTTCTTTTCTTTTTTCTTTATGAAATATGATATTTTTAGAGAGAGGGAGTGAGGAAGGGGGAAGGGAAGAGAGGGAGGGAAGGAGAGGGAAAGGGAGAAAGGGAGGGAAGGAGAAAGAAAGGGAGAAATTGAGGGAAGGAGGGAGAAAGGGAGGGAAGGATACGGAGAGAGAGAGAGAGAGAGAGAGAGAGAGAGAGAGAGAAAGAGAGAGAGAGAGAATCCCTGATTCCTTTGTCTTGGTCCCTTTTCCACTTACCTTCACGCATGCAGCGATTCCATTCTCAATGAGCTTTCCCTTTTCATGTTTAAGCTCCCCTCTCTCTCTTTCCCTTTCTAATTTCACTTTCTCTCTCTCTCTCTCTTTCCTTTCTCACCTTCTATTTTTCTTTCAACCCCCTTGCCGTTTTCTGCTTTCTTTTGTCTAAGATTATTTCTCTTTATTATGCTGCCTGTGCTTTCCTCCTTCCTCCCTTCCTCCCTCCCTTCTCACCCATTCTCCCTCTCTTCCTCTCTCTCTCTCTCTCTCTCTCTCTCTCTCTCTCTCTCTCTCTCTCTCTCTCTCTCTCTCTCTCTCTCTCTCTCTCTCTCTCTCTCTTCTTCTCACCCTCTCTCCTTCTCTCCTTCCTCCCTTCCTCCCTTCCTCCCTTAATTCCTCTCACCCTCTCTTCCTCCTATCCTCTCTCTCCCTACTTTCCTCCCTCCCTCCCTCCTCTCTCCCATCTCTCCTTCCTCTCAACCTCTCTTCCTCCCTTCCTTCCTCTCCCTCCCTCTCTACTTCTCTCTCACCCTTTCTCTCTCTCTTCCATCTTCTCCATTCCTTTCCCCACCTCTCTCTGTAACCCTTTCTTTCTCACTTTCTCCCTCCCCCTCCCTCTCTCCTTTTCTCACACCCTTTCTCTCGCTCTTCCATCTTCCCTATCCCCCCCCCTCCCCCTCTCTCTAACCCTCTTTTCCCCTCTATTTTAATCACGGAACCTCTGCGCTCACAATCCCTTTTGTACTCACAGTCTCTTACATGCCTCCCCCCTCCTCTCTCACCTTCTCATCTTATTCTCTCTCTCGTCTCGCTCCTCTTATCTCATATTCTCTCCTCTTCCCCCTTCTCATTTTTTTTCTCTCCTCTTCCCCTTCTCCACCTCTCACTCTCTCTCCTCTTCCCCTTCTCCACCTCTCCCCCTCTCTCCCCCCCCTCTCTCTTTCCTCTCCATTCCCCTGTCACTCTCCATCCCCCTCCCCCTACTTCCCCTCTCACTCTCACTCTCCATCTCCTTCCTTCCCCCCATTTCTCCCTTACTTTCCCATTCACCCCCCTCTCTCTCTCTCTCTCTCTCTCTCTCTCTCTCTCTCTCTCTCTCTCTCTCTCTCTCTCTCTCTCTCTCTCTCTCTCTCTTCTTCTCTCTCTCTCTCTCCCCCTTCTCTACTACTCTCCTTCTCTCCCTCTCCTCCTCTCTCTCCCTCTTCCTCCCTCCCCCCCCACACTCTCCTTCCCTCATTTCCCCTCTCCTTCTACCTCTTCTTCTCCCTCTCCCTCTCCTCCTTCATACATTCACCCACACTCTGTCTCGTTCCTCTCCCTCTCTCCATTTCTCATTCTCCCCCTCTCTCTCTCTCTCTCCCTCCTTCCCTCCCTTACAGCGGCTCCCCCATTTAAAGCTGCAATGTTAAACGTTGCGCTGTTGCACTGTTGCTGGCGCTGTGTCGGCCCACTCCCCCTACCCCTCACCCCTCCCTCCCTCCCTCCCTCCGCCTGCAGTACGACTTGTTGAGCGTTCCTCTGTGGTCGTTCCTTGGGTCGTGGTCAGCTGTCGTCGAGGTATTAGCTTGTGCTTGGGAAAGTGTGGGGGGGGGGAGGGGGAGAGGTAGACGCGGAATGGAGGCGGGGCTTGTGTATGGGGGTATGGGGCATGGGCCAGGGGGGGAGGGAGGGAAGATTTGATGCTGTGGAGGTTTTATGTGTGTGTGTGTGTGTGTGTGTGTGTGTGTGTGTGTGTGTGTGTGTGTGTGTGTTTACGTGTGTGTCTGTCGGTTTGTCGTGCTGTGTTCTCGCGTACGTGTGTATGAGTGTCGCGTGCTGTGCTGTGCATGTTTATTGAGCGTGTGTGTCTTTATATATTTGCCTATAAAGAAAAACCTATTAATGTATACAGGATGCTCTCCCATGAAACGATGTGCGTGCGATAGATGAGAGCCCCTTTGTAAACCCGGCATCTTTAATGAAGACTTAGTGATGAAGAAGATGATGAATAATAATGATAAAACTCTAATGGTTATAATGAATATATAAAAAAAAGATCAGTATGATCAGTATGGAAAATTATGATAATATAAACAACACTAACGCAAGCATGACCTTTGCAAAATGACCCAGACTGAAACCACAGTAACTTTTTTTTTTTTTTTTTTTTTAAACAATGGATATGGTTTTTGTAATGATAAACGCAAGCTAAACCAAAGTGACCGAGAGAGCCACACGCCGCTCCGGTTCCGGCTCTGTCCGCTACCGAGGCTTATGAATGACACAGTGCCACTTTAACACGCCGAGCCCCGCAGTACTCAGGTGGCGCTAATCCACGGACTCACCCTTTCGCCTCCAGGAGTCGAGGCTCTCCTTTTCTCTCGCGCTCTCTCTCGCTCTTTCTTGTACCCTCTCGGTATATTTATCTCGTCTTCTATCTCGGTCTTTTTCTTGTTTCTCCTTTTCTCTCTCTCTCTTTCTCTCTTCTCTCTCTTCTCTTCTCTTCTCTTCTCTTCTCTTCTCTTCTCTTCTCTTCTCTCTCTCTCTCTCTTCTCTTCTCTTCTCTTCTCTTCTCTTCTCCTCTCTTCTCTTCTCTTCTCTTCTCTTCTCTTCTCTTCTCTTCTCTTCTCTTCTCTTCTCTTCTCTTCTCTTCTCTTCTCTTCTCTTCTCTTCTCTTCTCTTCTCTTCTCTTCTCTTCTCTTCTCTTCTCTTCTCTTCTCTTCTCTTCTCTTCTCTTCTCTTCTCTTCTCTTCTCTTCTCTTCTCTTCTCTTCTCTTCTCTTCTCTTCTCTTCTCTTCTCTTCTCTTCTCTTCTCTTCTCTTCTCTTCTCTTCTCTTCTCTTCTCTTCTCTTCTCTTCTCTTCTCTTCTCTT